>OX381721.1:12682077-12822983 GCA_947462335.1 Harmothoe impar | reverse complement strand
TATTGTCTATGGAAGGCCGGAGCGCCATTTGCCAATTGCCATTTGCCAATTGCTATTTGCCAATTGCTAATTGCCATTTGCCATTTAGCGGCCATTTTGTTCTGCTCAAAATGGCGGGAAATAATCTTATATATCCGATCCTGCTTTTAATAGGGTATTAAAAGGAAATATCAATTTGTTTCTTTCCATGGTGAGGGGGGGGGGGTGTAGGCCTATAGGCCAATAGGGCCATTGGAATGTACATAATAAATTATTTTTATTTCGGGGATCATGGAGGGGCCGTTTGCCAATTGGCAGCCATCTTGATTCTCGGACATCTGGGTGCTCGGACATTGGGGTGCTCGGACATTGGGGTCTCGGACATGGTGCTCGGACATTGGGGTGCTCGGACATTGGGGTCTCGGAAATTTAGGTGGCATAGAAAAAAAGCAAAAATAGGCTACACTCTAATGTCCGAGCATATAGGCCTAATGTCTGAGCATAGGCCCTATAGGCTATACCAATCTAATGTCCGAGAATAGCCCAATGACCAATCTAATGTCCGAGCATGCCCCCTTACAGAGATGGACAAATATGCTCGGACATGACCTAGAGTGCTCGGACATTAAATGTCAAATTTTGACAAATGTCCGAGCATCCAAGGCCATGTCCGAGCATATTTTGTCCGAGCATCTGATGTCCGAGAACAAAGATGGCCGCCAAATAGCAATTGACAAATGGCAAATGGCAATTGGCAATTGGCAAAGACGATGGCGCTCCGGCCTTCCATAATTGTCATTATAGTTATATTATGTACATAAAGTAAAGTGGCTGGTTAGTGTAGTACTGAACCATATGTTGGATCAGGATTGACTTTTTATTTAAGGCTTTCGCCCAATTAAGTTTGTTAGTTTCGGATTAGGTAAATCCCTTTGGTTTTAGTAAAAGAAAACAGAATTGATCTAATTGGGATAGTTGTTGAATTTGTCCCTCTACGATGTTAATGTTTATCGACCATCTAGGAGTGTACTAACCCTGTAGGGTCGTCAGCGTGATGCATTCATACAGCACTTTCTAGTTTCTAAGTAGGATTGCACTTATGCATCCGGATGACAAAAGAGTAGAGTGCATTACATCCCTTACAGCTTAACTATGGAGATGACTCTGACTCCGTGGTCTAGTGACACCCTGTCACCAAACAGAATGAACTACTCAACCTCATTAAATATGTGCTGACATGTAGTACATCCCCCCATCCCTCCACCCCCTCCCCCTCCCCCCCCCTCCAAATCTCCAACCCAAGTGCAAAACCAATTTTGGGTGCAAAACAGCTGTTGAGTGCAAAACAGTTCTGAGTTGAGAGCTGTCAATTAGGAAGAAATCTTCCATTGTTTAATATGCTCATAGAGGCATCAAAAAGGTGAAATAGGGGTTCAGGTTATTGATTTATCAACACAGCTGGCGCAGACATCTATACTACAGAGGCAATAATTAGAGGAATACACTTATTGATAGGTTTTCTGAGAATAACCTAGTTAAATTCCAAGGTGGCTGCCATCCATCAACTCAAGAGTAACATCATTGTATTCCTTGCCCTCAGAAATATATACTCAGCATTTGGAATCATGGATCTAAGTTGATTAGAAGAGAAGATAACTTATGTAGAAGTATCCATAGGTGGCCATCTTGAAATGTGGCTCCCTCAAAAGCCACAGCCATTATCTGCTATGACCCTGTATTTGAAATTAACTATTATGCCCTAGGGGATGAGTGTGTAAAATGGTATTTTTTAGAGTCAAATTATGCAGCTATCTCAATATTTGCATAAATTATGCTAATTAGGCCTCAATCAAAAATTATGAAAGAGTGCATTCTTGAAAAACTTTTATATCTCAAGGCATCATATGATTTTTACAATGCTTTAGCCTGTCCAAGCTGATAATTTGCCTACCTAATTATAATATGCTAATTAGGGGCATTATTATTCAAAATCCATAATGGCAGCTTGCAGATTTGGATTCACTGGGAAAAACTGCATAAGAATCAATTCTCAAAAAATTGTTGCAGCCCTAGGTAAGTAACTTATTAGGAATGCGCTGTCTGATTTCATTACCTCCGCAACTGCTTGAAACAAGTGCTCACTGTGGGAAGAGCTAAAAATTATATAATAACAGTGAGCTCATAATTCCAAAACACTTTCTAAATTCTATGTTGAACAACACATAGGTGGCATCTACTCTGACCTATAATTGCATAGTTTAGATGGCATTATATATATATATGTGACAAAACGTGGGAAAACGTGACATTAGGGGAAAACACCTTTATTTAAGTTCATGTCTTTAGCTACAGTTTGATGCTTCAAGCATCAAAATATTTGAAATAGTTGCTAAGATATGACATCTCAAACATGAGATGGTAGGGACATGTAGGAATTCAGAATAGACTGCAATGCGATCACATATCAACCTATTTTCAAATAATCCATATAAATTCTAATTATTAGAAATTAAACCAATAAATGCATATTATTGTACATAGATTTGGATCTGGTAGGAATATTGGCATTCTGTTTTCAGTTCTGAAATCCTCATGAATGGGGCAATTGGATAGGGATGATTTTTATTCCAAAAGAATGAATTGATGGTTGCCATGGCAACAAGTGGGCTAAAAATGACGAAAAAACGTTCTTTTTACATTCCAAATAAGACCAATTTAGAATGAAAATAGAATTTTGATGATAGCTTCAAAGGATTCCTTGGGAAAAGTTAGTTCAAGGCCATTTTCTCTTAAGTATTCACATTTTTAGCTATATATCTTGAAATATCATGTTTAGAGCATTTATGGCTATTCCCCCTAATGTTACGATTTCCCACGTTTCGTCACATATATGCATGTTGCATTGTGTTAGGTAGGCATAATAAACTATTTCAATTAAAAACCCTTATTTCCTTGATTATGTAATATATGCAAATGAGCTACTTATACCAATGGCATATGTGAAGGAGAAGCAATACATGGGGTTTCATTTGGTTCCATTCTGAAGTCTCTATCTCAATTATTGACAAATCAGAGCCATTCTAAATATTGCACGGAGGAGTATATCCATGCAGAAGTTGGTGCATATATATAGATGGTGCTAGAAAGCAAAAGCTACCACTTCTACAGGTCTATCACATTTTTTCCAGCTCTATACATATATACCTTACTAATAATCACTGATAGACCTTGCCCCCCCCCCCAAATGAGCCTCATGTCTCATATAAGGGGCTTTGGCTTATCCCCTATTACATATACATGTATCACTGTTTTCTCATTTACAGTGAAACACTGTATTATTTTACAGTGTTTCTATGGAGAAACTCGGGTCTTTTGTAACAGTGTAGCTGGTAATATACCAGCAGAGCTGATACATATTAAGCATGAATACTTGTTATAAAAACTTAATGAAAGTAATGCAAAGGAAATATTTTCTCGTATATTTGTTTAATGATGCCTTCACGGATATGTACAATAAATAGTTCAAATAGTATTTGATCTGGTGGTCCTTTTCAGTATGATACAAATTCGTTAATATTTACAGTTTCAATATTTACAGTTCAAATTCTGTCGTAATAATGGTCTCTACTACTGAACACAATGTCATCACATATTTTTCCACATGGAACACTCATCCAAGTACACAATGGTTTATGTCAACAAAGTATTACACTGTGGCTCAAAATAGTATATTTTTACACGCTGACTCAAAAAATGATCACTTAATGACCATCGAATTTCAATCAACTAAATCTCATGCATTTAAAATGCATTAGTAATAAGACCACTCCTGTATGTGCCTTTTTCAGGACCAATGTTCTGTCAGGCACGTTACTATTTCATACTATAGTAGTTATAGCTGTAGTATTGTGTCAAAAGATGTTCATATTTACAGAAATTATGGTATCCAAAGTACGTTAAGTAAATACACTTTAGACACACTTTTTGATACAGAAATAGAACTTAGGATACAGGTACTTCTCTAATTTCTTGAAAGATAACACCTATAATACCTCATACTCTATACTATAGGCATGCCATTATACATGTTCATTTCCGTGTTCTCCATTGTTCAATATTGATTACCGAAAATTTGAAGTTGGGATATGTGCCCTTGATTTCTAATGAAATTAATAGATATGTTCAATAATGTCTCTATTATACGTGCACATCACATCATGATTATTTATAACACCTTCTTAATTCCGTAATGGTTCTAAAATCCAACGGTTTGAATATAGACGAATTCTAGAGATTAAATGGCATTGGATATATAAGAACTCATGAAAACGAGCACATTGATTATCCCAACTTAACCGAAATGTGTTCCGAGAACACATACCGGTACATAGCATTGCAGGCCTCGATGGATTGCAGTAAAGCAGAAGAAAGCTATTCATAATTAGTACTGACACACAATCAACTTCAATTGCTATTAGATTACACCAGTAGTATAGTATGTATCGGAACGGGACTATAGTTAAGTACTGTTTATTACTCAATCGACATGCAGCCAATCAGAGGCCTCCATTTGACCGGAAGTGACGTCACATGCCCATATAAGGGCATACCGGAAGTGACGTCACGTGACCTTGACCTAGTTAGAGGTCAAGGTCATGACTCAGCCAATCAGAGGCTTCCATTTGACCGGAAGTGACGTCACACGCCCATATAAGGGCATACCGGAAGTGACGTCATGTGACGTCACACGCCCATATAAGGGCATACCGGAAGTGACGTCATGTGACCTTCACATGTACATATAAGGGCATACCGGAAGTGACGTCAAGTGACTTTGACTTAGTTAGAGGCTTCTGATTGGCTGGTACACCGGAAGTGACCCATTTATGCAAATGAGGGGCCTACTTCTGGTCAAATGGAGACCTCTGATTGGTTGGGTCATGAAGAAATGTGTCTCTTAATTTAATTTTGTTTAGGAAGTGATCGATTTTAGGATCACGCGACCGGAAGTGACCTGATGAGTCACGTGACTAGAAGTGACTACGACACATACCTTAATTAGACGATTCAGCAGCGACCGGAGGAAGTGTCACTTTAAGAGGACACGCTAGTTAATTGTTATAATTGTTTTACTTACTAATAAAAGAAGACGTATGAAAATAAACACAACAATAATTTTTTTTTATTTTTTTATTTTCTTTTTTTTCAATTCTAATAACACTCTATTTTTGAAAAGATGCGCTCAATCAATCAATAACACACTTTTTCATATTTTAAAGGACTCGTTGTCACACCGTTAGAATGCACGCGACGCTTATAATACAAGTAGCGCACGTCATCTTTCTCTATGGTGTAAGTGGCCATTTTTGGTTCGTACCACTTTTGAAATTTATATTTACCGCAAGGAGAGTTTTTCGTTTTCGAAAACATTTAAGAAGACGACTACTTCTGTACACTTTTTTTGAGATTTTCTTTCACTGGTGCCGCTGATTTGATCGTAGCAAATGTAAGTCTTAGGGTTGACACTTGGGATCCCGTCACCTTCTCACGCCGCTTTCTTTTCTTTCTGAAGTATGTCTCTCTCAGGCGAGGTTTGACTACACACAGGCAAACATCAGAGGCACCCAATAGCGCTAATTCTACCTTCAGACAAAGGTCAGGCACGGCTGGCCTATAATAGATGGGTCAAGGGCTATTCTAGTGAGGGTCAGGCTGCGCCGGACATTCAATAAAAAGCTGGAGTTTGGCAAACTTGCTTTTGAAAGTCTGACCATGCGGGATCCTCATGCCATAGTCTGACAATGCTGAACTCTTGGGAGAGTATGCCGGACTCTTGCTGGCCAGACTTTCAAGCAAATTTGCCAAAGTCCAGCTTGTTATTGAATTTCCGGCGTAGCCTGACCCTCAGTAGAATAGTCCTTGACTCATCTATTATAGGTCAGCAGCGCCTGACCCTTGTATGAGAGTAGTATTGGCGACATTGGCCGACTCTGATATTTACCCGTGTGTACGTCGGGAGGAGGGGGTTCACAGCCACTGCTTGCGCTTATAGAGCGCTACTAGCGGAGGTCTGGATGAGGAGACTACGGCGTTTGTCTTTTGCTTGTGCAGCTGCTGCTGCTGCTGCTGACGATGTCACGGATGCCGCTATTACTAATGCTACTAATACTAGTATGAGAAAATACATTTAGTCAATTGATTAAATCAAGGAGGTTTTCTGACTTCAGTGGATCATTTAGCCATCGGCCACGGGCAAAACTTGAAACCATTTTATACATGGGACAATTGGCAGAGTCGAAACGTGTTGGTACCATAGGGTCGATCATGTTCATCATCAGTTCAGGCAAAGGAAGTGTGTCGACAGCACGCGAAAACTTCATGTCTGAATGTTTCAACACAAGACTTTTTATCACACTCACACAGCTGCTTTGAAGAGTGAATCCTTGACCAAACTTGTGCTTTTCCAACACAGCTTTGGCCTCTTTCTGTGCAGTAAGGGATCTCTCTTTCGGGTTCATCTCAGTGCTGTCTAGCATGTCCTCAAAGTCTTTAACATAATGTTCCAACGGACTACAAATGATGGACTCCAGATCATCGTCCGCATATGTCGTCTCCTCGCACCATATTGTGTCTTCGCCTGTTTCGAATTCCGTCATTTTCCTGACAATCTCCTCCTGAGTGCCTTGCATATATCGAAGCTCCTTCAAGGAGTTGATAACTTGTATGGCGAAGACTGACAAACTTGAAGGAATTTCACCACAGTCAGGCCAAGTATACGGAGCTAAGAAAAATAGCTCTAACAAAATCTTCTCCCTCTGTCCAAATGAAGCTACTGTTCCGATGAAGTTGAAGCATGCTTCTATCCATTGCTCCTTGGTGACGTCCTTCCAATGTTTCTTTACCTCACATGCATCATAGGGCACCGTTTCTCTTCTTGCTTCAAGTGGGAGTTGCTTTTTCTTTCTTGGACTCATTTCGAGAGGGTTTCGATGCTCTGTAGCGTCAACACTTTCATAAACAAAGAAAATAGCAGAACTAACCATCGTAACGTGCTGAGCGAGCGTAGAGTGGACGATGCTACGAAGATGAAGGGCGGGTGGAGAAAGTGTGACTGGTGACAGCGGCGTTTCACTCCTTATGTACCCTGTCCTAGATAAGCCTCTTAAACGGCTGAAAAGACTCTCTAAGTACAGAGCTTCTACCGCAGGTGGGTTTAGACTTAAGCAGCTTAGTTCACACACATGTCTGTTAGAAAAAGCTACTTGCACACGCGCCTTCCTTTTTTTCACTAGTATTCACCCTCTGCCGACTTATAAGACACCTATACACTCTTTCTCGTGAAATCTATGGAAGATGATGGAAGGACCACTGACTACATTTTCTTTGATCAGAGCGTGGAGGACGGCGTCGAACGGAGGGAACGTTGTGAACACAGCTTATAGGGTTTTTGGAAGAGGTCTTGTAAAGTCAAACTGGCGAGAGAGATGGCGTCTTTCAACATGACAATGCTGCTATGTTGGAAAAAAATAGCGTGATTTTTTCAAAAAGCTTCTATGAAAGATTTGACGTCTTCGTTGTTGTAGTGGATCAAGTAATCTGTCATAGTTTGCTTCTTCTTGTCATACTAAACTTTCTGACATGTGGCGTAGTCGGATTTCGGCCATTTTGACGCCCGTCAGTTCGCTGTCAAAAGTCGATCTCGGTGGCAGGGGTTTTTTGTTTACTAGTTTCTTGGTATACGTCATCCATTCGTAAGTAAAGCAACCTTTCTCTTCGTTTGTAGTGAAAGCTCGCAAATAATTCGCGTAGCTGTAACCAAGTGCTAAAAAAGTTGACTACTACGTCAACTATTGATTGCTTTTCTTTATGACGCTGAATTGTTGGTTTCTTCGGTCTCCGGAGGCAAATAACGAGTGAAGGCGTATTTTTTGATCAGGTTCAAGTCGTAACTCTCCGAGTTGAAGCGTACGACTGGAGCTTGACGGATGTATCTCAGAAGCCGCTTCTTCAGTTGAACTAACGGTTGTCTGGTGTGAGCTGCAGCGAAGCCGCCTGGAGAAGGGGTGAATGTCGCTTCCTCTAGCAGGAGAGCTTCACCTATCGCTACATGTAACTTCGCTAAGGTTGGTCGGTAAACTTCTAGCACAGCTTTCTCGATGACTTTGGCGTTCTCGTTTATGTGATTTTAAACTCGGTCTAACAAGGGGTCGGAATCTGCGTCGGATTCTCTGACGTACGCTGCCCCTCCTACCCCGGAAAGTCGTATGCGACGCTAGCCGACATCGCTGCATAGAGGGCAAAACTTAGGTATCGTTCTTCATTTTTCTACGGGTCGCTCGTGATTGTACGGTCTTTTAAAAATTTTGAAACACTTTTCGCAAACGTCTTGCGGCATGTTTTTCTTTTTTTTGTTTTTTTCACTTATTTACCAAATATTAAAAAAATAAACGTTGTTTATCACTTCGAATACTAGACACCTCTTACCACACGATGCTATTAGCATAGTGAAAGACGTCTGTAGTGTAGGATCGATTTCAACAGATGTCCATCTTACTGCAGGGATCAGACGAGAGTCGTCAACACTGGTGTGTCACAGCTCACTTTTATTTCTTTGGGTACAGCTGCATACAACCCTTGAACATACATTGCGACGTCGCCGCGTCCCATGTAGTCTTCCAACACTTTCATCAGAGCCATAGGCTCAGACGTCTCGTTGTACTTCCAAGCTTTCAGCACTTCATAGACAGGGTTCTTCACAGTCCTGTCAGAAGGCACAGGTTGAGAGATGGAAGTTACTTCATGAGAAGTCAACCCTAAGTAGATCCCTATGGTCTTCCAGTCTCTAGGGCAGAGCTCAGCTAAAAGAGAGAAATATTTCTGCACTTTCCACTCCATGTCTCCACTCTCTAAGCCATCCCACATGTCATGCTTGTCCATGTACTCACGTGAGAATTTGATGAGGTCCATACCGTAAGATTCTTCCAAGGCGGCGGCTAGGTCCTTCCACCTACTAGTACAACTTTTCTGGTACCAAGTAGTGAACATTTCTCTAGCTTGAGTTATGACACTTGTCTCACAACTGAGATATCCCATATCCTTCAAGTTCACTTCAAGGAATGAACCTAACCGTATGTAATCTGATGTCGGCAACTTACCGCTTATTTTCAGTAGCATAGCGTCTGACAAGTATCCTAACGGCTCTGCTTTGAAGTATGATGATACAGGTACTACTGCAGCAGAACCAATAACAGGAGCAGCGTCTGCGCTGGTATCAGACGACTCGTTGTCGGAACAGGGCAACCACATGACTTCGTAAGGTATTGGTGAGGGCAGTCGCCACGGACCGGACGCACTACCAGTGGAAATGAGGTCGAAAAACGGACTGTGCGCCCGTGACCCTTCGGGTTCCTCGTACGCCTCGTCGTCAGCGTCGTTCTCTGTTTCACCCTGTTGCTTTAGGACATGTATGTCTACTACGCGCTGCTGGGGCTGAGTGTCCGAATAGCTGTAAGTCTCAGCGCGAGCAGCGTTGATGGCGTCGGTTGATGAAGCGGTGGAGAGGTTCTGTGCAACGTACTGCGTGTCAGTACTAGTAGCGGTAGTCGCAGCAAGAGGTGTAGCAGCAGCAGCAGTAGCAGCAGCAGCAGGAGCAGCAGCAGCAGCAGCAGCAGGAGCAAGCGCAGCGCTAGCAAGTGCAGCAGTAGCAGGCGCAGCAGTAGCAGGCACAGCAGCAGCAGGCACAGCCGCCTCAGCAAGCGAAGCAGTAACAGGCGCGGCAGCAGCAGCAGCAGCAGCAGCAGCAGGCACAGCAGTAACAGGCGCGGCAGCAGCAACAGCAGCAGCAGCAGCAGTAGCAGCAGCACTAGCAGCACGAGGATCACTAGCAGCCGCAGCAGGCGCAGCAGTAGCAGCAGCAGCGTGCTCAGCAGCAACAACCGTCGCGAGTGTAACAACGTCGCTACTACTGCTGTGTGCGCTCGCTACAGCGGGAGGGTGATAAGACCAAGCGGTTGCGGCGGTAGTCTCAATTTCAGTAGCAAGAGGAGACGCTGACAGTAAACGATCACCGTTCTGCGTATTCTTCTTGTTGTTGAACTCGATTAGATCCTTGGACGACAGTAGTTGTTGTGTTTTGCTCATGGTGGTGCCTGTAGAGAGCAGCAAAAGACTGAGTGAGTGAACGGGTGTTTCCAGGCCTCTTATATACGCCTTCTCGCTTCTAGAGCTAAGCTACTTACAGCTCTCTTCAGCTGCCGCCGGCTGACCGGTGACCATTCACAAAGAGAAACAAAAAGTCATAAGGTATGACGTTTTCAGCTGGATCCCTTTACCCCGCCCCTTTGAGAGATCGACTGACACGAGCTAAGCTACTTACTGCCTTGTTCAGCAATTCAACGTGCGTTAGCTGTATAAAGGATTAAGCAGTTGCTGCCGCCAGCTGACCGGCGGACATTCCCAAAGAGAAACAAAAGACATAAGTCATGACGTTTTCAGCTGGATCTCTTTCCCCCCTCCCTCTTTTTTTTTGAGAGATGGACTGCCATGAGCGGGCGGTGTACCGACTGTACTAATTCAACGCGCATTAGCTGTATAAAGGATTAAGCAGTCATGAGCTTAGAGTGTGTATACAAAAAAACTACAGGAGGCGTGTAGTGTGAAGCAGGACCCCCTAAGACGGGAGTGTCTGTCTGTGAGTAGAGTCGTGTGCATGTGGTGAGCGACTTAAGTGTAAAACAAAAAAAAATCACCGCCTCCTGCCGTGGTGAGTAGACTGGCCGGCGGCGGCCGGCTAGTTCAATAGGGGTGACAGCTGACTAAGGCTGTGCATGAAAATCCGATTTTCACCTGACCTCTGACGTTTGTTACAATGAATGCCAAAGGGGGAGAGAGTTGTCCTCAGGTAGGGGGTAGGAGGTAAGGCTAATGGATAAGGAAAAAAAACACCATTTTCAGCTGGCCACCACAGATGGCGATGACATACCCCTCGGCATCTAAGCTCTTAAGAAGCTCTTACGAAGCGGAGCGGCTGCTGGACAGCTGGGGTGAGTAGACCGGCCGGCGGCGGCTAGCTAGTTCAATAGGAGTGACAGCTGACTAAGGCTGTGCATGAAAATCAGATTTTCACCTGACCTCTGACGTTTGTTACAATGAATGCTAAAGGGGGAGAGAGTCGTCCTCAGGTAGGGAGTAGGAGGTAAGGCTAATGGATAAAGAAAAAACACCATTTTCAGCTGGCCACCAAAGATGATGATGACACGCCCCTCGTCATCTAAGCTCTTAAGAAGCTCTTACGGAGCGGAGCGGCTGCTGGACAGCTGGGGTGCTGTTGGAAATAGGATTAAACTCCCTCTGTATAAAAGCTCTGATTTCTGTTGGAAAAAAACCATATCACCTTTGACCACAGTAACGTCTACTACCACCACCACCAGCACCACCGCCGCTGCCACCGCCGCCGCCGCCGCCAGTCACAGCTGATCACCTCATTAAAAGCATGTGACGTCGTCGCTTCTAGTCACTTGCTTCATCAAGTCGCTTCCAGGCACGTGATCTTAAAGACCCTCACTTCTTAAACAAAAAAAACGAAGAGACACGCTTCTTCCTCTCGAGAGGAAGAATGACGTATATAAGGAGGCTGACACGTGTATAGGTGCCTTATTAGTCGGCAAGGGGTAAATACTAGTGAAAAAGGAAGGCAGGTGTGCAGGTAGCTTTCTAACAGACACGTGTGTGCACTAAGCTGCTTAAGTCTAAACTCCCCTGCAGTAGTCAAGTAGCATGTGAAAACTTACTTAACAGATCACTTAATTGAGTAGAGACTCTGTACTGAGAGAGTCTTTTCAGCTGTTTAAGAGGATTATCTAGGACAGGGTACATAAGGAGTGAAACGCTGCTCTCACTCATCACACTTTCTCGACTCGCCCTTCATCATCGTAGCATCGGCCACTCCACGCTCGCTCAGCATGTTATGAGGGTTATTTCTACCTTTACAGCTTCTTTTCTTATCGAAGTGTCGACGCTACAGAGCATCGAAACTCTCCAAATGAGTCCAAGAAAGAAAAAGCAACTCCCACTAGAAGCAAGAAGAGAAACAGTGCCCTATGATGCATGTGAGGTAAAGAAACATTGGAAGGACGTCACCAAGGAGCAATGGATAGAAGCATGCTTCAACTTCATCGGAACGGAAGTAGTTTCATTTGGACAGAGGGAGAAAATTTTGTTGGAGCTATTTTTCTTAGCTCCGTATAGTTGGCGTGACTGTAGTGGTGAAATTCCTTCAGGTTTTTCAGCGTTCGGCATACAAGTTATCTGGTCTTTGAAGAAGCTTCGATATATGCAACGCACTCACGAGGAGATTGTTCAGAAAATGACGGAATTCGAAACAAAAGAAGTATGGTGCGAGGAGACGACATATGCGGACGATGATCTGGAGTACATCATTTGTAGCCCGTTGGAACATTATGTTAAAGACTTTGAGGACATGCTAGCCAGCACTGCGATGACCCCGAAAGAGAGATCCCTTACTGCACAGAAGGAGGCCAAAGCTGTGTTGGAAAAGCTCAAGTTTGGTCAAGGATTCACTCTTCAAAGCAGCTGTGTGAGTGTGATAAAAAGTGTTGTGTTGAAACATCCGGACATGAAGTTTTCGCGTGCTGTCGACACACTTCCTTTGCCTGAACTGATGATGAACATGATCGACCCCATCGTACCAACATGTTTCGACTCTGCCAATTGTCCCATGTATAAAATGGTTTCAAGTTTTGCCTGTGGCCGATGGCTAAACGATCCACTGAAGTCAGAAAACCTCCTTGATTTAGTCGACTGACTAAATGTATTTTCTCATACTAGTATTAGTAGCATTAGTAATAGCGGCTACTCGGTCTCGTGCAGCATCCGTGACATCGTCAGCAGCAGCAGCACGATCAGCACAAGCAGCAGCTGCTGCAGCAGCTGCACAAGCAGCACAAGCAGCAGCATCTGTCAGCAGCATCCGTGACATCGTCAGCAGCAGCAGCAGCAGCAGCTGCTGCACGAGTAGCACAAGCAGCAGCATCTGTCAACAGCATCCGTGACATCGTCAGCAACTGCAGCAGCTGCACGAGCAGTACAAGCAGCAGCAGCTGTCAGCAGCTGCAGCAGCTGCACGAGCAGCACAAGCAGCAGCACCGACAGCAGCAGCAACAGCAAATCAGCAGCAGCAGCAGCAGCAGCAGCAGCAGCAGCAGCAGCAGCAATGTGGACCGCTAAATTCGAGATGGTGACATATCTGTTTCTTAGAATCGACATTCGACATGAGGTCTAGTGACATTTGACATGAAGCTTGAAAAACATAGTGACAGGTGACATGAGCAATTCTTAAAATCGACACGAGATATGAGCATAATTAAGCGACATCGACATGTGCCATGGCTATTTTTTATTTTTTTTGAAGACAACCGCCATAGCTTCCTTATCCAGACCTCCACTAGTAGTGCTCTATAAGCGCAAGCTTTGCCTTAAGAGAGCTGTGGCTGTGAACCCTCTCCTCTCTCCGTACACACAGGTAAATATCAGAGTCAGCCAATGTCGCCAATACTACTCTCATACAAGGGTCAGGCGCTGCTAGACTATAATAGATGGGTCAAGGACTGTTCTACTGAGGGTCAGGCTAGGCCGGACATTCAATAACGGGCTGGACTTTAGCAAATTTGCTTGAAAGTCTAGCCAGCAAGAGATGCACATCATCATAAACGCGATCATGATACCTTTCATTGTAAGTAGACTCGCCTCTCTGCCCTCTCTTTTAGAGAGGGCAGAGAAGCGAGTCTCACTCTTAAAAAACCCTACCCCTCCCCCCCTCCCCCCCTCCCCCCCCCCCATGCATCTTAAAGAGTGCCCCCCAGAGTGCCCCTCTCCCCCCCTCCTAGAAAAAAAGAGCTACATTTTTAAATTATTTTTTAGCAAGCTTTTTCAGCTTGCTTTTTTTTTCTTTTTTAAAATTTATTTATCCATCAAAATCTCAAGTGACTTATTTTGAAAGCCAACCTAGTAGTCACGTGACCCCCTTAAGTAGGTCACTTCCCGTCACGTGACCTATTTGAATTTCCCGCCAACATGGTGGTCACGTGACCCTCTTAAGTAGGTCACTTCCGGTCACGTGACCTATTTGAATTTCCCGCCCAAAGGTCACGTGACCGGAAGTAGGTCACTTCCGGTCACGTGACCTATTTGAATTTCCCGCCAAAAGGGAGGCCTCTCATTGGCTGCTTTTGAATTTCCCGCCAAAAGGGAGGCCTCTGATTGGCTGCAGGTCGATTGAGTAATAAACAGTACTTAACTATAGTCCCGTTCCGATACATACAATACTACTTACACCTGCTATTTCGAGTCCTTTTGAAAATGCTAGAAGATAGGGTAGCACATGTATCAGTGGTCAGGTTATGCAGTGGCAGTTTAAGTACACACAAGCTTATTCTCTATACTAAATGCAACACCTTTGAATGACATTCACCATATGATGCGCCTTACCAGAAGGCACTTTAATTGGTGCATACTTATAACACTTATCATCAGCTTTAATATCAAATAATACCTACTTTCTGTCTAAGTTAGGGTGATTTCAATGGTAAATAACGTTGCCTGCACGTTAACTTGCCACTCTAATTATTTGGTAACTATAACATCTTAAATTCAAAATGAATACATGTTTCTAACTAATAAGCTGAAGATGAATCATGGACAGCAAGCTAAACCTTGACAAAGGTTTTTAACAAACATAAACATATATATATAGATTTAGAAACATTTCCGGTGTACAATGGATGGCCCACACTCATCGTACTCCTGCTTGGAGATCCACATGTTCTGGAAGGTGGAGAGTGAGGCCAGGATGGAGCCTCCGATCCACACCGAGTACTTCCGCTCGGGAGCGCCGATGACCTTCACCTTCATGGTAGATGGCGCCAGCGCACATAGCTCCTTCTGCATCCGGTCACAGAGACCTGTAAAGCAGAACAACATTTATGTGTTAAAGAATATTAGGCTATCAAAAAACCTCCCATTTCTATAGAAATTTATGAAAGCTTTTTGCCCTCGCCTTAAGGCCACTCAAAAAAAAAGTTGTTTCTCATCACCCGGCACTGAAAAATATGACGAGGGCGTTATTAATTTTAATTTATTTTTTTTACTGGGGGCCAAAATATGTAGGGAAATTAAGACTTTTCGCGCACCATTTTCACATTTTAGTAGTTAACAGTTTATTGATCCATACAGATAGTTAAAATGTAATCTATTCCTATCCCTCTGCTTTACTGACTGTATAAGCTTTAATTTGATACCAAATATGCCTATATTTGTCAATTTTTTGACGGATTCTTCATTTAAAATCTAAAAAAAAGCTGAGAAACAACTTTTTTTTTGAGTGGCCTAACTAAAGGCAAACTATAATGACCATCTAAGCCATACAATACATTGATATTTTCTTTCTTGAATTAGCCTATAATCATGACCAACAGTCTATAGCCAAGCACTCAAAATGACTGAAATACATCAGTCTGGTTTGTTCAATCAACAAAATATGTTCTTTGATGGTTAATCAGAAACATTGATAGAATTTAGCTGCTTACCTGGATACATGGTGGAGCCACCAGACAGGACCACGTTGCTGTAGAGGTCGCGGCGGATGTCCACATCACAGTTCATGATGGAGTTGTACGTCTGTTCATGGATGCCTGCAGCCTCCATGCCTGCAACACACAAAGATCCAGCTATACACACTTCTCACCATCACTCATGCCACCTAGTGGTGTACAACTGAATTATTCTGGTAAAACTGGTGCAATTTAGAGAATTCTTAGACACTAAGCACATGTTAAAAGTACTTTAGATCCCATGATTACCAAACAATATGAAGGTCATGTAGTGATATAACAACTTACCCAGGTAGAAGAGGGGCTTGGGGGGGGGGCTCTCTACATATCATTAGAAAAAGCGGAAGTGTCCATAGGCTCCTAGTTTGATTTAGATGACATTGTATTCTCTAAATATCAATCTAAAAGCACACTTTAATTACTATACCCAGTAATGGTGAATCAGCTTACCTATGAAGGAGGGTTGGAAGAGTGTCTCGGGTGCCCTGAACCTCTCATTGCCTATGGTGATAATCTGTCCGTCTGGCAACTCGTAGCTCTTCTCCAGGCTGGAGCTCTTGGCTGATGTGGCCATCTCCTGCTCAAAGTCCAGTGCCACATAACACAGCTTCTCCTTAATGTCCCGCACTATCTCCAGCTCAGCTGCAAACAAAGGGTTAAAATAAGCATCTAAATTATACAGCTAAATGTAAAGGGGTCTCGAGTATTTGAATAATTGTGATTATAAATGAAATACTTAATATAATAATAATAATAACATAGACATCTATATATAAAAGGTTATCCTCTTGATTATTATTAAATAAATGAAAATCTGACAAAACATGCATAGGCAATAAAATTAATGATCCTCCAAACCAAAACTGCACATTTGTTCTTACCTGAATTGTCAAACTTGTATCCCCTCTCAGTGAGGATCCTTCCCAGGTACCCGGTCAGGTCCCTGCCTGCCAGGTCCATGCGGCCAACAGCATGGGGGAGCGCGTAGCCTGCAACATGTTACACAGTCACTGAGTTAGTGTGGTGCTTGGTTATTAGGATAGTATAGTAATACAGTATCTTATCCTATGTATAACTCTGTCCATATGATATCAAAAGAATGCAAATAAGAAAAAAAGTTCTATACTCTAGTGCTAACTGCTTAGCATGACGGTATAGGCATTGGATTTAGTCAGCAAATTTTGTTTCAGATTTTGATATGACACTGTTGATAAAATCATCAATACATTTAGTAATAAAATGAGAAAACGAAAATGAATTCATAACAGGCACTTACTAATGCACTGGTATGATATAGATGAAAAAATAAATAGATCATTAATCCATGGTATGATAAATATGAAAAATAAATAATTCATTAAACAAAAATGACTGATTCACAAGACTCACCTTCATAAATTGGCACCACATGTGAGACTCCGTCTCCACAGTCAAACACGATACCGGTGGTCCTCCCAGAGGCATACAGACTCAGGACAGCCTGGATGTTAACGTAGAACGCCGGCGTGTTGAACGTCTCAAACATGATCTGAGTCATCTTCTCGCGGTTGGCTTTGGGGTTGAGTGGTGCCTCTGTGAGCAGTACGGGCTGCTCCTCAGGAGCTACTCGCAGCTCGTTGTAGAAGGTGTGGTGCCAGATCTTCTCCATGTCGTCCCAGTTAGTGACGATCCCGTGCTGCAGCGGGTACTTCAGGGTAAGGACCCCCCGCCTGGCCTGCGCCTCATCCCCAATATATGAGTCTTTGGCACCCAGCCCTGCCATCACCGTCTGAAAGGTGGTACGGGTGGTATTGATATAGATAACAAGGGAAGCAGATAATAGCATGCTAAGAATGAAAAAGCTAGCAATTCTGGTAAATGGGACTAAGTAGGCTAATCCAACTGCTAGCACTGGAATCTACCTCCCCAGTTAATATCGTAGTTTACCCATTTTTCTGCTCAGAAGAATAAGAAACGGAGAATACAGTCAGTAAAGTTTTACACGAAAAATAATCATTTTAAGGTTTCTTTTGAAATATGAAGCCCATGATGGATATGCATTTGTGGTGCTGCAGGTCCTTGTCTCAAGTACAATATAAAATTTGGAATTTTGGAATTAACAAAAAAACAAAACTATTTCACGGAGTAGGATAAAGCGGTATGAATATCAGTGTATGACGTGCTTACCTGGTACCTAGGGCGTCCTACTATGGCGGGAAACACGGCTCTGGGTGCGTCGTCACCAGCGAAGCCTGCCTTACACATGCCGGAGCCGTTATCTATGACCACAGCGGCCATGTCGTCCTGGTAGAACTCCTGCATGCTGATTGCTGTTAGATGGGATGTAGACGTAGGGGGAGACAGTGGTCCTCAACGAGCGGATGGTCTGTGCTGAAGTGTTTCTGTTGGAGGAAATGGGCCGATATTAGTAATTAAAAAAACAACCACCAAAAACATTAAACTTTAGTTAATATTCGGTTATGGGGGTCAGACTGTTGTTTAATAAATTGGAGCCCAGCTTGGACCAGATTGGGGCCCAGGTGGACTTGTCTGTTACTTGAAAATTGACAATTATAATTTGGTTAAAAAGCTTTAAACTGAGAGAATCTTGTAGATGAAAATATTATATTTACATGTATTCCAAGCTGAAGAAGCTGTTGAAATTGTTCACGGAATTGATAAGGCACGAATAAATATGCAATAGATATTTTTTAAGGCCGAAAGGCCCCGAAGGGGCCCTGGTGGTGAGCTTGCGAACTACCAGGTTGAGGCATTATATTGTTTTCATTTGACAGGAAGTCAGTACGGGTGCCGCCATTTTGTTTTAAGGGGTGCCGCCATTTTGTTTTAGGGTGTCACAACACAAATTTATGCATATATAATGAAAAAAATTATATTAATCAACCTTCGATCCTGAGGTTGATCATAAGCATACCTATACCCCCTAACATGGACCCACGGAATTCAATGGTTCTATTGGTTTGTTGCTGAGACAGCTGGTTGCCTAGCAACAGCTATTCTAATTGTTTATCTGCCTAGCAACACCCATTCCATGCTCCTGAGGTTGATTATAATTGTACCTACCCCCCTAATATGGACCCAAGGAATTCAATGGTTCTATTGGTTTGTTGCTAAGACAGCTGGTTGCCTAGCAACAGCTATTCTAATTGTTTATCTGCCTAGCAACACCCATTTCCATGCTCCTGACGTTGATTATAACTGTACCTACCCCCCCCTCTAACATGGACCCAAGGAATTCAATGGTTCTACTATTTTGTTGCTACGACAGCTGGTTGCCTAGCAACAGCTATTCTAATTGTTTATCTGCCTAGCAACACCCATTTCCATGCTCCTGAGGTTGATTATAATCATACCTACCCCCCCTAACCTGGACCCAAGGAATTCAATGGTTCTATTAGTTTGTTGCTAAGACAACTGGTTCCCTAGCAACCGCTATTCTGATTGTTTATCTGCCTAGCAACACACATTTCCATGCTCCTGAGGTTGATTATAATCCTACCTACCCCCCAAACATGGACCTGAAGAATTCAATGGTTTCATTGGTTTGTTGCTAAGACAGCTGGCTGCCTAGCAACAGCTATTCTAATTGTTTATGTGCCTAGCAACACACATTTCCATGTCCTGAGGTTGATTATAATCCTACCTACCCCACCTAACATGGACCAAAAGAATTCAATGGTTCTATTAGTGCTGCTGCACTGGTGGCCACCTAGTGGCTGTATATTACACTAAATCCCTGTAATGGCACGTTTTCCCCTGTTGTGTCACATCTGTCAGTTATATCATCCTCCCGCCCTGTTTGTATGGTGTCTTGAATGGGTCCCCTACAAATATACCAACCATGTTGACATTATGTTCCTTCAAATGCAAGAATTGCGGTTGTTGCCGCGTATAAAAATGCCTGAGGCATTTTTTACGCGGCAATAACCGCAATTCTTGTTATATTTAGGGTGGGTTCGTGGTAGCTATATCCCAGAGCTGTCGAGGAAAAACCCACATCTATATTTACGCTATATGGGCTGGCTTTCTATCTATATTATGCAGAATTAACATTGATCCGTGCACTATTGGATGCCGGAACATATCGCATGATACTATGCCTATGTAGTAGAGAATGTAAAAGAACCCTTGCCTCGCTAAAAGGTCGAGTTTCACATAATTTATCTACCTCAGGCCTTTACTATTCTCCAGCATCTCAACATACCCAATAATACAATATCTATAATTTCGGCTCTTAATTAACGTTATTTCTTACCGTATAGGTGTATTTGGCTGCGGCTACTTGTGCTAGGTGTTCAGGCTGTGTGGAGTGGTGTGTAGAAGTCTGTGGCTGGGTGAATGGTACTTTTGGTAGTCTCTGTATTGTAGGGGTATACCCCAATGCACTGTGAAGGTTTGAATGTGCTACGGGACCAGGAGTTGGGTCTTTTATATAGTAACTTTACTGTGTGATGACTTAGTCATCTGTTAATCCAGTGCTGGGCTTGGGGTGGGGTGGAGGGAGGTTGCACCACTGGTGACCATGTCCCTGGTGAGTGTGCCATATATGGGCAAGGCGGGAACCAGATACCACTGTATACTAATGATACCATACATGTGCATGAAGAGCTCACAGCTCCACACACCATACCTGGATGCTATTTTTAGACATGAGGAATCCCCACCTGGGATTCCCTGACCTGAATCGATCCGCGGTACCTACCAGCGGGCCACTCTCCAAGCAGAACCTTACATGCTTACTCATAGCAGCATTATGGTGTGGAATATGGGAGGAGAGTGGAGAGGAGTTACATAATGCTTGTGTCAACCATGGTTATAGAGGCCAAGAGGCATGTTTTCTTCCTGATATTACTGTTATACACTGTGATAAACTATGTCGAGTAAGTTTGTTATATAAGTGTAAGGGATTCCCTCTGTTACTCACATGTAGTCACCTATGTAGATATATGTACCTCCACCCAGAATTAGAGAGGGTGTTCACACAGTACTTCATGGTGACAAATATAAAACCTTAAATAGCTTTCGTCATGAAGATATTAAGACATGTGTCCAATGTCTGGCAAGGAATATTGTTTAAATAGCGAACATCAGAGCTCTTAAAAGAATTGAAATAGAAATGAATTTCAAAATAGCCATATCTATGATACATTTTCCTTAATCCTGCCGTTTTATATACACTCAAATACATATCACATATAACATAGAATTTGGCTTATAATATATAGAATTATTGACGTAAATGTAATTCACAAAACATTGGGTTAGGGACTATTGGTGTCTAATGACGTCATCAATGTTACGTACCTAAACACAGATACATTTCAATATGCAATATTCATACAGGTATATTCTATATAAGGTAAGGTATAGGCTTGTCTTGGTGTCCCAATTCGGACACCAGATAAGACCGCCCACAATACCAAATATGGACATGCCTGTTCAGAGTATAAAAGGCACTAGATTACAGTTACATATTAATGAGCAACTTTCTTCATGTCTGGTCTGTTCTCCATATATGGGCATGTGGCTGAATCCAGGGTCCAAATAGTGTTCTCCTTATAGGCAATGTGTGAGGTCATTTGTTCTTCTTCCTATGCCACATTGATATTGATTTTATTTTGATGATACAATTTTATTATGTGTCTGTGTACGAACCGGTGCAACTGGTACATCGATGCTATCTGGAGCTAAATGCGTCATGGTTTATATGTGTGATTTGCCTGTACATACACAGGCATAAGAGGAGTGGACGAACAACGTAGGGATAAAGCCTAGTGTACGTCTATTAGATATTATGATCGACCCGTTTTAAGATATAATTGGATTGATACCACACGTCCCCTCAACAGGCATGTGCGTATTCCAGATCAGATCATGCACTACACCTTGTTTATTCTGAGGAATCGATGGCAGATTGTAATCTTGAGGGGGTATATTTTACGTTTTTTAATGTTAAAAGTTTTATGCCTGTTGTCGCATGTCTCTCTTTGCTCACCTATTTCACCACAGATATCGGTATTATACAATATTGTATAACTAGTTCCATCATTACGCACCAGATGGCTGCACATAAGACCGCCACTAGAAGACAGAAGTACTGTTGGGAAACGCCAATTTAACACTGCCAGGACAGGACAGGAATTTTCTAGTTGGCAATATGGGCCATGAAAAGACCTCGCTGGATGGCTCTAATCATAAATGTTGTCTAAAACATGTTAGCTTTATAATAGTTTTTAATTACTTCATACATTCAAGCTCAAGCAATCTAATCTGAACCTACTTTTGGCAAAATATGCCTTTTAAAATTGATAATGTAGTAAAGAGAATGGTTGAAGGACCAATACACCTATTTTGTGGCTAGTAGTAATTGCATATAGTCACACTGTAGCAGCTGTTTATTTTAATTAATAGCCTACTAAAGGTACCTTTACTCATGGTTTGAAATCGTAAGAGGCCTGAAAATAGCATTACCAAAGAGCCCAGTCTTATCCTTGGAGGTGTTACCCTACTGTTATCACACTCTCCCATTGGCTGTTTTTCTTACATATGGTCCGGAGCTACCCTTCAGGTTTGCTCATCTAGTGAACCCCCATTAAGCCAAAGTAAAACATGTCATAGCGTGGTTAGTCTTTGTACTAAAATGCTTTGTGAGATGTCCATGGAACCAAATTGCTCCAAATTGATTCCGAGGACAAGTGGCAAGATTAGCAACAGTGACAAGTTTGAAGCTTAATAATCTCCTATACAAATTAGCCAGGTAACGTTGTTTAAATGAGATTTACAGAGGAAATAATCATTAATTTGCATCTAGCCTAACTCCATTTCGTGTTCAAAAATTGAATAAACATTGAGCTTTGGATGAACCAACATTGAGTTAGAACACACATTCTAATGCAAAAAGAGGTCCATGATGTACTACTCGATAATATTTACTTTTATTTTACTTTATTTCTCATGTCTTTCATACATCTCGCACATGTACTGATGTACGCTACATGTTCTTTCCAGAAAGATGAACATGACGCCTTTACTCCTTTATGAGCAGTGTATTTATTCACAGGCCTATATGGACCTTCTCTATGTATGCTTAGGTATATATCTAAACACCGGTGTGCGGTATCTAGGCCCTGAGGAAGATAGGCCCCCTGACGTTCAGCCACCTGATGTTCAACCCCCGAAATTCATCAGGGCTTATCATCAGGGTGCCAACTTTCCTCAGGGCCGACCCTCAGGGGGCCAAACTTCCTCAGGGCCTAGGATCCTCGTACCGGTGTGCGGTATCTAGGCCCTGAGGAAGATAGGCCCCCTGACGTTCAGCCACCTGATGTTCAGCCCCCTGAGCTTCAGCCCTCCGGATTTTCAGCCCCCTGATGTTCAGCCCTGATGATCTTAGGCCCCCTGAAGATAGGCCATGTACCTAACATACATATTCAAACGTCCAACCATAGAAGCAGGTTATGTATTCATTAAAGAATACTTATAGATAGGGGATGTTTCAAACATACATATTCAAACGTCCAAATATCTGAGCAGGTTATCCCATTCAAACACCCAGAAACCCAACATCCGATCAGGAATATTTTAATTGATTTCTGGCTATTCAAAACCTAGTAACCCAACATCCGATCTGGTTACAAAACTTACATTATTTGGTAAATTTCTGGTTATTCAAACACCCAGAAACCCAACAACCGACCTGGTTATGAAACCCACACGTTTTGATATAGTTATGGCTAATCAAACACCAAGAAACCCAACATCCGATCTGGTTATGAAAGCTACATTATTTGGTAACTTTTTTGCTATTCCGACCACCCAACACCCGAACACCATTCAAACACTCTTAAACCCAACATCCGATCTGGTAATTAACCACTGATCCTATACTTATCAAACGTCCGACCATGTGCCTATCAAACGTCCGACCATGTGCCTATCAAACGTCCGACCATGTGCCTATCAAACGTCCGACCATGTGCCTATCAAACGTCCGACCATGTGCCTATCAAACGTCCGACCATGTGCCTATCAAACGTCCGACCAGGTGCCTAGCAAACGTCCGACCAGGTGCCTATCAAACGTCCGAACAGGTGCTTATCAAACGCACAATACTGTGTTGGGTGTTGGGTACATGTGTTGGGCAATGGGTAAGTGTGTTGATTGTTTGGCAGGTGTGTCAGGTGTTGGGTGGTCGGATGTTGGATAGGTGTTTGGGTGTTGGGTTAGTGTTCGGGTGTTGGGTGGTCGGATGTTGGATAGGCGTTCTGGTGTTGGGTGGTCGGATGTTGGATAGGTGGTCGGGTGTTGGGTGGTCGGATGTTGTATAGGTGTTCGGGTGTTGGGTAGGTGTTCGGGTGTTGGGTGGTCGGATGTTGGATAGGTGGTCGGGTGTTGGGTGGTCAGATGTTGGATAGGTGGTCGGGTGTTGGGTGGTCGAATGTTGGATATAGGTGGTCGGGCGTTGGGTGGTCGGATGTTGGATATAGGTGGTCGGGTGTTGGGTGGTCGGATGTTGGATATAGGTGGTCGGGTGTTGGGTGGTCGGGTGTTGGATAGGTGGTCGGGTGTTGGGTAGTCAGGTGTTGGATAGGTGGTCGGGTGTTGGGTGGTCGGATGTTGGGCAGGTGGTCGGGTGTTGGGTGGTCGGCTGTTGGATAGGTGGTCGGGTGTTGGGTGGTCAGATGTTGGATAGGTGGTCGGGTGTTGGGTGGTCGAATGTTGGATATAGGTGGTCGGGCGTTGGGTGGTCGGATGTTGGATATAGGTGGTCGGGTGTTGGGTGGTCGGATGTTGGGTAGGTGGTCGGCTGTTTGGTGGTCAGATGTTGGATAGGATAGGGTGTACAGGTGTTGGATGTTTGGATGTTACTATAACATGCCTTGAGCCATTCAATTGTTGGGTGTTAGGTGCTTGGTCGTTTGAATGGTACATTTAGTCATAACCTGCTCAAAAATGGCCTAAATTCCGGAGGGCCTAAAATCAGGGTGCCTATCATCAGGGGGCCGAAATTCATCAGGGCTTATCATCAGGGTGCCAACTTTCCTCAGGGCCGACCCTCAGGGGGCCAAACTTCCTCAGGGCCTAGGATCCTAGTACCAGTTTTCCCAATTAAAAGAAGTGAGTCAACTTAAACTCAATAGATATCATTGGCATATTTCAATAGATATCATTGGCATATATATGAAATTGCAGTGTGCAGTCTGATGGTGGTCATCTTGGTGTTGAGACACTTAATTCGTGAAGCTGCTTTTTCTAAACATTCCCCTAAATGTAGGCCCTTTATCTACCAAATACCTCACACCCACTTATAAGCCACTGCTGACATTTTCTTTTAAACAAGCATATATTTGGCAGTTCTTTTCTGGTATCCCAGATTTTCTAGTTTCCCAGTATCCTTGGTTGCACGATTTAGGTACTTGGTCCCGGGTTGGAGGCGTCGTATCACCCTGCATTCATAAAAACCATTAACATATACACACTTACACAATGTCAACATCTTCATTGGTCAACTCTTTTCATAAAATCATATATGGCTTTGTGTTCTCTTGGCAACAGTGTATCAATCATATAGCCGTTTGTCCATCTCTTGCTGTCTGCAGCAGTGCGGCTGTGTGTATGTGGGCAGGGTGATGTGGGTGTGTAGTGACGAGGGATGAGTGTGTAGTAGTGGAGGTTATTGATCTGTTATCGATCAGCCTCCTCCTCCCTACACACATGCCCGACTCTGCCACCACCACCACCACTGGACTGAGTAGCACAGATTATACACTAAGCCGACCCAGGTTAATACAGCCTCAGTGTAGGCCCAGCACGACACACAAACCATGCTATATTGACAGAACAGTCAACCCAGCCCCATACAGGGACTCCTAACCTACTGTTTGGATAACCAGGCCCCTTATTTGTGGGGTTGAAGGTATCAGGTACACAGACGGTGCTGAGGACACACCTCTGTGGTGGGCGATAATACAAGGTTTTAAGGCTATAGGGCTCCTTATCTCCTTATCTTCCTGTATCAGCAGCAGAATGCTGGTGTTATCTGCTAGCTGAAGGTCGTCGGTTAGCATGATATGCTGACTGTAGGGGAGGTATTGGTGGACACGCTGCAATCTCTAGATACCTGGGATTACTACAACTCAGCACACACCTCCCTCCTCACCCCTACACCTTAACACAAGACTTCTACATCTTAATACTTCAGTCCATCAGCTGCTATTGCCTTAATTCCCCTCAGCTGCTGGAGGAGCCGGCACACCTTTACCTGTTGTGCCTTATAGTGGTCGTACAGGTAGACATTGATTATTTACCACCTCTACAAAGCGTGTGGTAGCGGCATGCAGAGCAGGTAGCACACGGCACGTGTATCAGGAACAACTCAACGACAGCTACTGCACATCCTTAAGGCATTATGTTGTCAAGGAAACCGTCTGGGAAATGTGACAAGAGGGAGCAGGAGCGGATATGTAAACTGACCCCCACAGATAGGGTAGGTACCAATATTAATAGAGAGACCAGAGATGTTACACTGTTAGAAGTTAATGTAGATGAGCAGTAGCATCGACTGTACTTTTATAGTATAGACTGCGGTATTAGTGTTCATGCACTAGAATATATACTGTTGGTTTACAGTATGAAAAGGCGTGTTTTGGTTTCACTATTTGCAGTCTACATAGTCATTATAACGCTCATAATTATAAGAAGGGGGTATGCAGTCTAGTATCTATTATCTTATCATCCCCATGTATGACCCGAGTTCACTCCCGAGATAAAGAGGTTAGTATCTGGGTGTGTGTCCTATTATACTGGATTGCCCAATAGTAACTTTCAAAACAATTGTATTACTACCCTAGTAGCAAACACAGTGTGGCCCCAAACGGGGCCACCTCATGTTGCAAGCGTGGCCCAGAGTGGGCTATCCGGCTGGCAACCGTCGGTGTAGGGCACTGGGCTTTGGTGTAGCCCCAAGTTGGCTGGCCACCTTGGGATGTATATGAAGCCTTTACTCCTTAACCCTTACGTGCCCAAACGCGCCAATTGGCGCGGTTTTCAACATTAAAACACCCATATTGAAGTAGAGAACCATCCAGACACTTCTATTGGGTGGATTTTTACAGTTTTACCCTCATATTAAGCCCTATGACCTCACGACTTCAATGAGACCATAATTCTTGATGGGACTTGTATATATGAGGAGTAGTGCAAACTTAACTAAAAAATAAGGGATCAGATATTTGATTCATCACTGTTACCCAAAATTCACCCAAAAAGCATAATTTTCACTAGAATGCCCTTTTATAAACATGAAAAATATGATTTTTTTACACAAAAATCATCTTGTATCAAATTTTCCTGCAGATACGTATTATAGAAATCAATATCTTTAAATTTCCATTCAGAGGGTTCATATCTTAACATGTTTTCTATGCTATGAATAGCCTATTTATAGGTAAAAAATACCCCTTTTTGGCCCTAAAAACACAGTTTATTGCTTATAACAGCTAATAGAAGATATCAGGTTGCCATGGCAACCAGAGTCAAATAATTCACTATAGTCAAAGTCCATTTCAGTACCCTGCAGAAAATATGTTATGACCCCTATCTTAAAATAAGAGATGAAGTTAGCAGATTACGAAATGGTTTCCAACATAAGAAAAATTATGTTGAATGAAACGGATATTGATCAGATAGTTCTGGGCACCAAAGGGTTAAAAGCTGTCTCAGATTAGGTTTTGGACGGGCTGTCCACTTTGGACTCAGATTGGGTTTTGGATGGGCTGCCAACTTTGGGCTCAGATCGGGTTTTGACGTGCGGGCCAATTTGGTGCCACAGCACCACCTGATAATTGTGGGTTCTTAGAATCTATTCACTCTTTCCCCAATAATTTCTTGTCCTGCTAATCTACCCTTAGGTATAATCATATTCTTCCTATCCAATTATGGAAGTATCAAGCAGGCCTATTATCATCAGTTTTAAGCCATATGCAGCATAGGCACGTGTCTATTGTGTATATTGGCCTTCATACCTACATGGAGCATATGAGTCTGATGTTAAGCGAATTGTAATGCCACAGAAATAGTGTCTACACTGGATTGCTGCTTAGAGACCCTCCTTTTCATCATTTAGATATATAGTCTTATACCCAAACTGTGATAACATCTATTTAAGATTTCCTATTCTACATTCTTGTATTATTGTATAAGGGTCCACTTTGAAACTGATCTGAGCCCATATTGGGCAGCCCGCTTTGAAACTGATCTGAGACAAGATCGGGCAGCCTGGTCAGGGCCACACTTCAACCCAGCCATCTGCCCAAAATGAAACCCAGCTCAGTCTTGCCCAACTTCAAGCAGCTAAAACCAAGTTGGCCCCGTGCGGGCTTGTTCCTAGGGCATTTTTCTTATTGTAATGGCATATACTCTAAGTGACTAAAGCACCCCCCCCCCTGTTCTACCACATATGTCTAGACAGAGTGATAGGTGTATTGGGTCTTGTAAACTACTCTTCTATATGTAATTCTGTTTGTTCCCCCCTCAGTCGTTTTACTTCTTTTTCTTTCTATCCGAATGTATACCATTATCTTGATCAAACATGTGTAGTGCAGCTCATATATGAATAAGACGTTATCGAGTTATCAGGCTATCATAGGTAATACTCGTGAAACGCTACGTGTGTGAGTTGAGTAGGTCAATAACATGTCATTGATCCTATTTGCATGACTTAATAATGAGATACTTAATAATTTAAGGATTACCTGTCAACACAATAGTTCCTGCCTGGTTGTGTTCCCAAAGTGATGAGAATGTATACATCAACTTGTAAAATAAAAGACTACGAAATATAGCTATTGCATAGTGACAAATCAAACTAATTTGATTGCCTTGACCTATATGAGAGGGATAGAAAAGTGCATGGATTTATGTGGAATGGGAGTCACAGGGAGGAAAACAATACAGCTACTTGGTATGGACGTACTCTTAACATAACACACCATGACCTCATTTGACTTTGACATGTCATCCTCACCATGTACTGAATATTCAGATCGATAACCTATAATCGGTGTATATGCTGCATATATATATACAATATACGTGAACAGGACATTCAAGGAAGGTGTGTGACAGATTGTTCATCCATATCGTCCCCCCTTCCCTTCCCCCTTTTTTTGAAGGGGTCCAGCATCCATTTCGAGTTCGGAAATCCAAGCATTGATGCGATGATCCATAATTCCATCCATGTCCACAGTTGGATATTATCTTGTTGTAGCTGTTATCCCCACGTATCTAGATTGCCGTATCTGTCATTACAAAGTGATTATAAGATATACAGGAAGGCGTTTCACCGTATGTTGATATAAAAAACAAGATACGGCCTTAAGATGCGGACAAGATGCGGACAAAATATCACCAAAGCAAATTTTCCATTTCTTTTCACCCTCCGCATACCCTCCGTATCTTTTTTTTACAAAATATCAACATACGGCATCCAACATACGGCCCTCTTAAGATACGGACATTGTCACCTGTCCCTTTTAGAAAAATATGCAAAAACCAGTCTACATTCCGGGAAACCCCTAGGGAATTCCCTCTGTGACGTCATAATATGTAGCAACATACGGAGGTAGGCTGGGGAGGGTATATATAGGGTCCGTATGTTGGGGAAGAGACAGGGGAGGGACAGGAGAGGTTTGGGAAGGGACAGGAGAGGTCGGGGAAGAGACAGGATAGGTCGGAGAAGAGATAGGAAAGGTGGGGAAAGGCACCCCTGTACTCTGATAGCTTTTGTCTACCAGTCTATAGGCAGATTTTCAGCTGTGTAGGGCCATTATTTACCGAGTTATGGAAGAAAAGACTCATTTTCATGTAATTTCTCCCAAAATCCATATAATTTTTTATTTATTTTTTTATCATGAAGCTAGAAGTTGGACTTAACTTATTTACCCGTTAAAATAATTCTAGGGTCATTTTATTACATATATATATAGCACTTTAAAAGTAGTAGTAGTTGAAATGTTAGCACTCAAGAGGTTTTGCACCTGTGTGGATGGATAAGAACTCGCCCGCTCCAGATACCCAGTCAACTCTTACATTTTACTGACCAAACAGGCCATCGTACATCACAGGGGCGTGGCAAGCAGTTTCAAATTAGGGGGGACTGAGGGGTATTTTGACCCTTTTTGACCCCTTTTTAAAGTGCACATATATATGTAAAAAAATGGCTCTAGGATTACTTTAATGAATAGATAAGTAAAGTCCAACTTCTACCTTTATAATTAAAAAAAGATAAATTAAAAAAATTGATTTTCAACGAAATTATACCCAAAAATGTCTTTTCTTCTGTAACTCGGTAAATAATGGCCCTACAGAGCTGAAACTTTGCCCACAGACTCCTTGTGTATAAACGGTGGTAGACAACAGAGTACAGAGCTGGCTGTAGTGGTGACGAAATGGTAGTAGTGGCTCCTACCGTTTCCTCACGACCCCTACCACTTCCTCACGACCCCTACCATTTCCTCACGACCCCTACCATTTCCTCACGACCCCTACCATTTCCTCACGACCCCTACCATTTCCTCACAACCCCTACCACTTCCTCACGACCCCTACCACTTCCTCACGACCCCTACCACTTCCTCACAACCCCTACCACTTCCTCATGTACACCACATCCAGTACCAACATACGGAGCATAAATACCACATACGGCGCACAAAAGAGACATACGGCCCTAAAAACCAGGGTATATGTCCTGTTTTCAACATAGCACCCCCCCCCCCTACCCCTCCGTATATCTTGTACTAAATACGCCAAAGATACGTTTTTTTCTTGCTCCGTATGTTGAACAGAAACGCAATTATGGCCGTATGTACATACGGCCGGCCGTATGTACATACGGCGGCCGTATCTTTTTCCGTAAGATGCGGACATGTTGAGCTGAAACGCAAAAATGAACTGAAACGCAAAAAAACGTCATACGGACCCTCCGTATGATACGGTGAAACGGCTTCCAGATAAGACCATTATCTGGAAATTTATTCAGAATCTTTATGAATTGAAAAACAATATTTGAATTCCAAACGCCAGTATTTGGAGGTTCTATAGACTTAGTTAAGTACTTTTTTGTCCCATTTTGTCCCAAAATGTTTTCTTGCTAAACGTGTTTGATTCTAAACACGTCTAGATAAACCATGTCTATACATGTTAAGATTAACCCCCTTTAGATCCTAAACACTTAGTATACCTAGTATTTGAATTTTATAGGTGGTTTAAACATATGGGGTGCCGTTGGTTCCTAAAAACCAGAATTGGACTTAAGTCCAATTAATTAGACATATGTCTAATTCGAATTAGACATATGTTTAATTCAATTAGACATATGTCTAATTAATTACACTTAAGTCCAATTAATTTCACTTAAGTACAATTCAATTAGCAATATGACTTTTGCATTTACACATATGTGTAATTGAATTACACATATGTAGAATTCAATTACACATATGTAGAATTAAATTGAACATATGTAGAATTGAAATAGCATTATGTATAATTATACATATCAACAAATCAATTGCACATATGTTTAATTCGGCCATACATAACGAAAAATGTTGAACATAATACTAATAGAAGAATTTTACATATCACAAATATAATTGTACATATGTGCAATTCAGCCTCACATATCAGGAATTCATTTGTACATATGAATAATTAAATTCTACATATGTAAAATTTGAATTATAGATATGTTTAATTTGAATTTCACATATGTACAATTTGAATTAGACTTAAGTACAATTGGAATTAGACTTAAGTACAATTCTACATATGTACAATTTGAATTAGACTTATGTACAATTTGAATTAGACATATGTACAATTAGAATTAGACTTATGTACAATTGGAATTAGACTTATGTACAATTAGAATTAGCCATATCATCGATTCGAATTAAACATATCACTAATTTGAATTCTTATTATGTACCGGTACATAATGCTAATTCGAATTTTACTTAAGTACAATTAATTTGGACATATCATTAATTCATTTGCACTTATGTACAATTAGAATTAGACATATCATCAATTCGAATTAAACATATCACTAATTCGAATTCTTATTATGTACCGGTACATAATGCTGATTCGAATTTCACTTAAGTACAATTAATTTGGACATATCAGTAATTCATTTGCACTTATGTACAATTAGAATTAGACATATCATCAATTCGAATTAAACATATCACTAATTCGAATTCTTATTATGTACCGGTACATAATGCTAATTCGAATCTCACTTAAGTACAATTAATTTGGACATATCATTAATTCATTTGTACTTATGTACAATTAGAATTAGACATATCATCAATTCGAATTAAACATATCACTAATTCGAATTCTTATTATGTACCGGTACATAATGCTAATTCGAATTTCACTTAAGTACAATTAATTTGGACATATCAGTAATTCATTTGCACTTATGTACAATTAGAATTAGACATATCATCAATTCGAATTAAACATATCACTAATTCGAATTCTTATTATGTACCAGTACATAATGCTAATTCGAATCTCACTTAAGTACAATTAATTTGGACATATCAGTAATTCATTTGCACTTATGTACAATTAGAATTAGACATATCATCAATTCGAATTAAACATATCACTAATTCGAATTCTTATTATGTACCGGTACATAATGCTAATTCGAATTTCACTTAAGTACAATTAATTTGGACATATCAGTAATTCATTTGCACTTATGTACAATTAGAATTAGACATATCATCAATTCTAATTAAACATATCACTAATTCGAATTCTTATTATGTACTGGTACATAATGCTAATTCGAATTTCACTTAAGTACAATTAATTTGGACATATCAGTAATTCATTTGCACTTATGTACAATTAGAACTAGACATATCATCAATTTTAATTAAACATATCACTTATTCGAATTCTTATTATGTACCGGTACATAATGCTAATTCGAATTTCACTTAAGTACAATTAATTTGGACATATCAGTAATTCATTTGCACTTATGTACAATTAGAATTAGACATATCATCAATTCGAATTAAACATATCACTAATTCGAATTCTTATTATGTACCGGTACATAATGCTAATTCGAATTACACTTAAGTACAATTAGAATTAGACATATCAGTAATTCATTTGCACTTATGTACAATTAGAATTAGACATATCATCAATTCGAATTAAACATATCACTAATTCGAATTCTTATTATGTACCGGTACATAATGCTAATTCGAATTTCACTTAAGTACAATTAATTTGGACATATCAGTAATTCATTTGCACTTATGTACAATTAGAATTAGACATATCATCAATTCGAATTAAACATATCACTAATTCGAATTCTTATTATGTACCGGTACATAATGCCAATTCGAATTACACTTAAGTACAATTAGAATTAGACATATCATTAATTCAATTGGACTTATGTACAATTAGAATTGGCATTATGTACCGGTACATAATAAGAATTCGAATTAGTGATATGTTTAATTCGAATTGATGATATGTCTAATTCTAATTGTACATAAGTCCAAATGAATTAATGATATGTCCAAATTAATTGTACTTAAGTGAAATTCGAATTAGCATCATGTACCGGTACATAATAAGAATTTGAATTAGTGATATGTTTAATTTGAATTGATGATATGTCTAATTCTAATTGTACATAAGTCCAAATGAATTAATGATATGTCCAAATTAATTGTACTTAAGTGAAATTCGAATTAGCATTATGTACCGGTACATAATAAGAATTCAAATTAGTGATATGTTTAATTTGAATTGATGATATGTCTAATTCTAATTGTACATAAGTCTAATTCCAATTGTACATAAGTCTAATTCTAATTGTACATATGTCTAATTCGAATTGTACATAAGTGTAATCCTATTTGTGCATATGTGGAATTGAACATAAGTGTAATTCGAATTGTACATATGTTTAGTTCTAATTGTACATAAGTCTAATTGAAGTTGTACATAAGTCTAATTCAAATTGTACATATGTAAAATTGAATTACACATATGTACAATTTGAGACTACATAATGGGAATAGAATTACAGATATGTACAATTTATTTTCACTTATGTAAATTGGAGTATTGGCAATATGTGAGTAGAAATGATGATATGTACAATTGAGTTCTTGATATGTGAAATTTAATTACACATATGTACTATTTAACTTATGTGCTGTTGTTTTGTACATATGTATAATTCTAATTCACATAAGTTAAATTGAATTCTCATTATGTAGTGGGGAATTAGACATAAGTGAAATTGAATTTTACATATGTACAATTAATTAGACTTAAGTCCAATTCTGGATTTTAGGAACCAACGGCACCCCATATAAACAGCATCTAAGAAACCTGGTGTGTATATCAAAACATCTTTCGTTGCAGCAATAAACCACCCTAAACCAATTAACCCTGCTATTACATGTACTTAAAAAAAGATTACATGTATAAACCAGAGTCTATGCTTACGGCACCTGGTGGCAAAAACTAAATTAAACTACCTAAAACTATGATAAACGCATATCTCCCTCTATGGGTGTGACCTAACACATGTTGTGTCGTTTTGAAGTAGGCTGCACGAGCGTATAACACAGCAAAGGCTACGACAAAACTAAAATTTGGAACGCCACTAAAGTTGCACTGGATGCTGCCTCCTTGCATTTCCTTGTCGACCCCATACTTAGGATCCTGGGGCCCTTAATCAAGGAAGAGTCTTACACCATGTTCCTAAGAGTGACCCTAAGGCCCTGACCAATAGGTGCCCAGAAGGAGCAAAGTACCCTACAGTGTCGGCTGGCCCTCAGTGATGTGAAATGCAGTGTACCATGCAATGCACTCCATAGTCTGCCAAAGATGGCACCCTGCTGTGTCCCGTTTAGTCTGTGTAACATGATTTGACAGCATTACATATTGTCCATGCCTTACTCTAAGGAATCGTCTGCAAATAACATTTTGTCCACATCCAAATCTAACAAATTATTGTCCACGAATTATGTTTTGTCCACATCCAACTCTAACAAGTTGTCTGCAAATTCCATTTTATCTGCATTCAAATGTAACAAATGTTGGCATTAAACTTGAACTTAAATTAAATTCTAATAAATTGTCTGCAAGGTATGCCTTATCCGCATATGATTTTAAAAATTATCTGCGAATTACATTACTCTCTGTATGAAACAAATTTTCAGCAAATAATGTATACTGTCGGGAGGTCATTTAGTGTAGATGATCCGACAAGGAGACACAATAGATTAGAGTTGATATCCAGTTTTATTGTAGCAGTAGAACATAGATAGATGTGTACGAGAGTGCCACCTCACATGTATGTCTGCAGTAGATAGGGTAGCATGGCTAGTCCTATAGAGATGAATAGGAAGGCTAGTTCCTCCAGCATGGCTCCCGGCTCCTGGATATATAAGACACCCTCTGGAGGAATCCAGAGGGTATTTATAGCTCTCAGCCCTGTCAGGCTGAGAGCCAGGAGTCGTCCATCAGTCTATAAATAGACCGGTCCTCCTGTCACCCATCCACCCTGCGGGGGGGGGGGGGGGGGGGGGGGGGAGGGCTGTGTGACAGGAGAGGAGGAACACCCTGGACACCTGTCACCACTCCTCCAGTATGTTTACTGTGAGTGTGCCAGGCTGTCCCGTTCCCTGTGGGTTTTCCCCACACCAACCACTTGAGGGTACTCCCGGGTCACTCGGTGCGCCTCAGCTAGGGGCGCCAGGAGTGAGAGTGCATCATGCAGGAGCGCATCATGTAGCCCCTCGACAATACACTGAGTTGCTAAATCAACATTCAAAGTATTGTAAAAAGTGATGTGTGTCAACCTGTATACGGGTACTATTGATAACTTCAGTAACCAAAGTCAAATATAGTGGAGAAGTGAAATGCATGCATCAAAACCTAAATGAAACACTCTCTGCAAGGGTTCAAAATGCATTCCTATTTGCAGACAATTTGTTAGAGTTGGATGCAGACTATAAAACGTAATTTGTTAGATTTGGCTGTGGCCAAAACGTCTATTGTGGACAATTCAATCGATTTGGATGTGGATGAATTGTAATTTGTGGACAATTTGTAAGATTTGGATGAAGATAAAATGTAAATTGCGGGCAATTTGTTAGAGCTGGATGTGCACAAAATTAAATACGGACAAATTGTGTTGCACAGACAAAACGGGACACAACACACACCCCGGCGCAGGGGTAGCCTAAGCACTGGGTAAACCATGTGTAGGCCCATAGATAAGTGAATTATAATGTGTTGGTCTTATCTATGACAATAGATATATACACACACACATATATATAGCTGCAATATCTACTGAAAATGTATCTGAGACATGACGGAAGGGCCTAGGGTAGAGCACCTGAGTCGAACAGCTACCTTGAGTCGGACACCATTAGCATTCAATTACATAGTTAACGTTACTATTTCATATCAACTAAATCTTCAAATACCACCTCATTAAGTGATGGGACGGTGAGCTCATCAAAGCAGCTCTTAAAGCTGGTCCATTTTCAGAAGCTTCTCATATGAAAACTCTGTCAACTAGGAGACAAACTACTATTGCAACCAACTCTTGTATAGACAGGGCACAAGATGTTTAGAATTGTGGCTATCCTTTATCAAGCTGCAGAGGGTCACAGCAATGATCTAAAGAATAATAGACTAGGCCTATCAAGCTGCAGAGGGTCAAAGCAATGACTAGGCTTTTGGCCTGTCAAGTATCATGCTGAAGAGGCTCACAGTAATGACCTCAAGCTAGGCTGTTGGCCTATGAAGCTGCAGAAGGTGAAGGTAATAACTAGGATGTGGGCCTATCAAGTATCATCCTACAGAGGGTAACAGCAATGACCTACAGCTAGGCTGTAGGCTATAATGGTGCAGAGGGTTAAAACAATGACTAGGCTGTTGGCCTATGAAATACCATCCCGTAGAGGGTGACAGCAATGACATCAAGCTAGGCTGTAGGCTTATTGAGCTGCAGAGGGCCAAGGCAATGACTAGGCTGTAGGCCTAGGCCTATCAAGCTGTAGAAGGGCAAGGCCATGACTAGGCTGTAAGCTTATCAAGCTGTAGAGGATCATGGCAATGACTAGGCTGTAGGCCTAGGGCTAGGCATGTCAATGTGCAGAGGGTTACAGCAATGACCTCCAGCTAGACTGTGTGCTATCGAGCTACAAAGAGTCAAGGCAATGACTAGGCTGTTAACGTTGTCCTTTCAAACTGCAGAGGCTCAAGTCAATGGCTATAGGCTGTATATAAGCCTATCAAGCTGCAGAGAGTAAAAGCAATGACTAGGCTGTAGGCCGATCAAGCTGTAGAGGGTCAAGGTAATGACTAGGCTGTAGGCCTATGACCTCAAGCTAAGGCTGTAGGCCTATTGAGCTGCAGAGGGCCAGGCAATGACTAGGCCGTTGGCCTATCAAGCTGTAGAGGGTCACACTCACAGCAATGATCTCAAGCTACGGTACGCAGTAAGTGTAGGCTTATCAAGCTGCAGAGGGTCACAGCAATGACCTCAGGCTAGGCTGTAGGCATATATGCCTATCAAGCTGTAGTAGGGCAAGGCAACGACTAGGCTGTAGGCCTATCAATAATCTGATTAATAATCAAGCTGTAGAGGATGACGGCAATGACTAGGCTGTAGGCCTAGGGCTATAGGCCTAGGCCTATCAAGATGCAGAGGGTTACAGCAATGACCTCCAGCTAGGCCTAAGGCTCAGGCTGTAGCCTGTAGGCTGCCGCTATATCAAGCTGAAGAGGATGAAGGCGGGATGAAGGCAATGACAGTAGGCCTATCAATGTGCAGAGGGTTACAGCAATGACCTCCAGCTAGGCTGTAGGCTATCCCGGGATGCTATCAAGCTGAAGAGGATGAAGGCAATGACAGTAGGCCTAGGTATAGGCAAGGTACAGAGAGCCCCCGGGAGCCATGGCAATGACCTCAAGCTAGGCTGTGGGCCACCAAGGCAAGGTGCACAGCCACAACAGGTAAAACAAATTACCCCAAGCTAGGCCTTACTGTAGGCCTAGATCTATCAAACTGCATAGGATGATAGGGTCCGGCTAATGGCCAAACTCGATTCCAGCCTCACTCAGACTCGGAGGGCTGCATCTACCCCTCGCCTCAGACTTGCCAGACTTAGCCTCCCTGGCTAGGCCAAGGCTACACAGTAGGGCCTAGGGGGTCTAGATGGGGGGTCCCCATGTCGCCATGGTCATGTCATTTGTCAGTATCTTTGTATTTCTCCTGTCATTTGTCACTAGGCTCCATGTCGCCTGTCGATTTTAAGAAAAGGCCATGCATGTCCCTTGTCAATATCTTTTAATTTCTCCTGTCATTTGTCACTAGGCCCCATGTCGTCTGTCGGTTTTAAGAAAAGGCCATGTCGCCCTGTCGATTTTAGGGGTCTACACCCATACAGTAGGCCTAACTGTAATTATTACCAGGGCCTAGCCCCCGGCCTAGCCCCTCCATGCCTCTGCTATTACACTACAGTAGCCTCTATAATAATATAAATAATAAAGCAGCTCTGTATTTCTCCCGATCCGAGCCGTTAAACAATGTATGGATCGCCAAGGAGATGGTTTTATAGCAGTAGTCCGGGAAACGCCATCGTTGTATGGTCGTCAAGGAAGCTGGTGGTGGTCAAGACGACCAGGTCGTCACGACAACCACTTGGAGCTAGCCGCTGCGACATGGCGGATCATTTATGACAATAAGCTCCATTTCGGGGCCATCCAAAGTCAACATTTCGGCAACAAGACATGACTTTATAACAGCTCACGTTTAAAAAAGAGAGAGCCAAACCTGGTCGGCTCCAGTCAGTGTGTTTCTGTGGTTATCTTACTGAACACAGCCGCCAAGATCGTCCAAATGTTTCGGAAGCTCAAGTCAGCGCTCGGCACCAAGTCCTCGTCTTCCATCTCCAAGGAAGAAACGAGTGAGATTGGTCGCCAGTTGACAATGAAAAGAACCATGACTGAGGCAATGGTTCGTATATATGTTCAACAGCACTAGGCCTACATAGCGACTGCTTTACGTTGTCATTTGTAGGGATTCTTTTTCTTCTATTTTTCTAGATTTTAGCAATTTTTTAGGTCAGCAAAATGCCAAAAACAAGCTCCCACTCACTGGGCTAGATAATCTACCGATGACAGCATGAAAATAAGATCTCATCAAATTTGCACAAGGAATAGCTCTAACGAAGGGTATTGAGAGTAGCTTTTCATTGCACTTAAAATTTAAAAGTTAAAATTCCTATTAGAAGTGATTCTACGGCACTTTAAATATCAATATTTCAAAATAGTTTCTGCCATTTCCCGGTTGGTATATTTTGCCAAAATATTCAGATAACACCGGCTCTTAACCATGCACTTCGCGCAGTGTGACTGGACACACTGTAGATCTACGCAAATAGCCATATATTTTGATTGAGTAGGTCGATTCACAAACTAATTACATCACCTTAAAGCTGAAAATTAGCAGATCAACATATATAAGGGTTAATATCAAGTTCGAACTATAAGTATAATAAATCTCATGCCAAACTCAAATCTCAAAAAAAAAAAAATTCTAATTTACAAAAAGTGCTTATAAGTTATATTCACTTAAAAAGCGCATTAAAGCGAGTGGTTGCTGGTATTTTCGGCAGGTATCTATTTTCGGCAGTTATGATGAGTTTGGGCATATAGACTAATGAAAAAGCATATTTTTATCATGTGACATCTAAACTTTGAATTTTGGAAAATCCAAAAGGTGACACCATGCTGACAGTATATGCCCATTCTTCCTAAAAAATGGAGGTCAGCCTTAATTGTTTTCAAAATGGTGGTCTTAGAGACAATGGTAATATTTTTGGTGAAATTCAATTTTATTTGGTTGGTCAAAAAAGGGTAAAATCAGATTTTTTTGATTTTTTTTGCAATTCGTGTTTGTTTTCTGCTGATGGTGACACCATTTTGAATTACTATGACCCCTCCCCTCCAACTAAAGGGGGTGCCAGAAATAGAAGCAAAATTCTGCATAGTGCTTCTAATTTCGGCAGGCAGGCAAAAATATTGGCCCTTGATATTGGTTTAATATACACAATCACTTTTAATATAATTATAATAGTGTTTGCCCTACATACACATACCACCCTATTTTTTTCTTGATGCAAAAATACAGGGGAAAAAGCCCATGTTGGGTTAGCTTATAAATTTAATAGTTTTCTCAAAAAATTATCTCAAACATCCGAGACTTTCCGAACTCATTTCTTCTTTAAATGTTGGAAGATTTTTCTCAAAATAGTCTCAAACTGTAGCCTATTATGTTCTTATATCAATGATAATCCTCTGTAATGTGTAAACATGCATTAATACGCCTTATTTCACTGTTTTCTGCTAAAAATACCCTGATTTAACCACATATTGATGCAGGACAGTCTGACAGAAACCGAAATTCTTCCAACAAACCATAGCTGTACACATATCTTAGATAATTCTTTCTATAAAACTTTACCCACCATTAGATAGATCAGGCTTTCTTCTTTGAATTCATACCATCTATTTGTGATTCTGACATTCAGAGCCTACCCTATGGCAAATTTACAAACACCTGTTTAACATAGTGGCAGATACAATACCCAACACCCATGCAGTTGACTGTCATCACTACTAGATACTGACACCGGACCTAGATCTGACTACAGGAAATTGCCGGAAATTGCTTTTCAACGATGACCAAGAATGGCTAACATCTATTTCTTTTTAGGTCTACTGGGGGAATCAGTGAGTCCTCCTGATGAACTGTCATTTGTTGCGATAATTCGCAAATTTTACTTTCGAATAGTAAAAGGTAAACAGGTCAAATGTCAAACACTGTTGGCAACACTGTTGGTTATATACCCCTATCATGGCCTAGGGCCTATGCTTTAGTCAAATGTATTGAAATGTCAAAAATTGGTGCCAGGCATGCCAATTTAACTGTTTTCCCACAGTTTCATGGAAATTTGCTTATTCTGGTATTTTGGGGTCCCTATCCAATAAACAGTGTTGGCAGTTGCTACTCAATACTTTAAAAACAGTAAGTACTTTATTTCAGCAAGGTTTTCCAAATTTATACTTTATTTATACTTTAATTCTAGATGAAATACCTTTTTCATACTTTTTTTTCAAGAAAAGTGGAGGAATTTGCCCTAAATTACAGAATTTTATACTTTATTTTACAAACGATGATATATTCGAAGAAATCAGCGATTGAATGGCGCCACCCGTGCTGACACAAAAAAAAAAGTGTAATTGCGTGGTTACTACAAAACGCAACCCAAGAAACGTAGTAACCGTCTCAACAAATTCATTTAAGCCAATGCTCAAAGCTAGTTTGTGTTGGCCTCCATACTGCCATAGGATTTGCTTCCTACACCTCTGATGTGGTCCTAATAATATTCACTTCACTTCACCAGCCATGATCTCTTCAGGTTTCAGAACAACTGCTCTGTGATTGTTGTAAGATGTATCTTATACCCGTGCCTGTGTTTACAGAGACTGGAGTACCAGACCAAGGGACGGGAGTCGTGGGAGCGGGCCTGGGAGATCCTGCAGACCACCACTGGCTGGAAGGATGGGGGCGGCACCGACGAAAAAACCACTGGCAAAGTCTACTACCAAACCTTCCCTGATATAGGCAAGGTATTCAAATTAGAGGTAGGTAACACCAATCCATTTGCTACGATACCTATTGTCCAGTAAAGTGAAATGCGGGTGGGTACACAAAAGTCACCAGGTGGCAAAAAATCTGTATCGCTCAATTCTCAAATTTCCTCTTAATTAACATCCCTGCAAGGACCACTGTGCCCAAATTACATATCTTTATGCAACATTTTTATCATCTTTGATCGATGACTGAGGGCCCATAGAATCCTTTAGTCAAGGAAATAATTTTGATAATGATGTTTTCTTCTAAAATGCTCACAAAGATCTACTCAACACACCAGCAAAGTTTAGTACATAAATCAGTAGAAGTATATTTCCCATAATAAATGCTGTTTATAAACTGTATTCCCATCAATTCCCATGGTTAAGGCATTGTTTGTTTGGATGGCCATACCATCAAATTTAGTGCATAAAAGTTTCTATTGTATTTTCTATTTGGTAACATATCAAAGTAATATGATCAAAAGTTATAGAAAACCAGTAGAATATCAGAACCTCCCAGTTACTAACATTTGTCTTAATGCATATACAAATCTGACCCCTATAGTGTTCCTTGTTGATTTTGATAAATAGGTCTTATCCTTCACAATAGTTAAATAGGCTCATGAATTTTGTCAATTTTATCTGTCTGGAGCCCTATAGTGCCCTATACAAACTTATTTTGAACATTTTCAATAGTTGAATTCTTCCAAATAACAACTGTAGTGTGATGTATTTAAAAAATCATGAATATTTGCTTTAATTTTGCAGGGAATCATACCTCTGCCAAAAGAACAACTTTTTCATGAGGTCGTAGCAAAAGTTGAATTAAATCCAAAATGGAATCCTACAGTATTAGAATCAAAGGTAGGTAACCTTAAAACCATCTGTGATATCCATCCTACAATAAATTCAAAGATAGTCACATTCACCCCTAGTCTTTCAATGTAGAGGATTAGAATGAACCCACTGTTATCCTCTATATCAAAATGATTACTTTTTTCATGTGAAACAAAGCTAATTTAGTGAAAATGTGTGATCTAGGCAACTCAAAAAAAAAAGGTTTCTCACCACCATTTTCAATGAAAAAGCATGACAAAAGGGTAAAAATGTTAGCATATTTGGTATCAATTTAGGGAAAAAAATTAAAAAACGATAAAAACACAATTGCCACGATTTTCTTGACTGGCCTAACACGACATTTTTATGGTCATGATTCGCTATGAAATGATCATAACTATATCACAAAATTGTGCCTGTCTTTCTGATTGCCATTAACAAATATAGAGTAAACAAACAAAAAATTATGTTATTTTTTCTCATTTGTTTGTTACAAAATCCTGCAGAAGACTATGATGACCAAAGTATGGTACTACAATGTTTGTTGTACATTCCTGATTTCAGATTGTGGAGCAGGTGGACGACAACACAGACATTTGTCACAACATTACAGCAGAAGCCGCCGGCGGCCTTGTAGCTAGCAGGTGGGTGTAAATCAAGTAGATCACAGCGGAATGAAAGTTTGATGATTTTCCTGGATTCCAAGGAGTATTTTCAATGCCACTTAAATTAGCCATTTAAGGAATGATATTTGGGGGCTCTGCTTGGATATTTTAGGGTCTTGCATAAAACTGGCCACTCACCCTTCTTATCAACGTAGTTTGACTTTTGCCAGGCTCAAAGTGAAACTCCATATACTACTCACTGCAAGATTGTAATATTATTATGGGGTTTAGACACCTCTGAAGGGGATAAAGCATGTGCAGAATGTAAACAGACAATTCTATATAGGACAACCTATAAATTACTTACACTGTGAAAACAGCAAACCAGATTATCACACTCATTAGAATGATACTAATACTTTATTACTAATGAATATTATTTGAATGCTTGTACCCATGAACTATGTGTTCTTTTGTTCCTTTTTTTGGACTAGTTCTTCTATAAGTTTGTTCTTTCTCCAACAGAGACTTTGTGTCGGTGCGGCACTGGAAGACACAGGATGGTGTCATCCTTTCTGCCGGCATGGCTGTACACCACCCCGACTGTCCTCCCAGCAAAAAATATGTCAGGTAACTAAGAAAACACTGTATAACCTGGTTCAGATCAGTTGTAGAAATGTGAGAATTCCCATGGTTTTCATATTTCTACAACTAGTGTAACCAAGCCTTTGGATATTCACTTGAAAGATGAGGTAAAATCATGGATAAGATTTAGAGGTCAGGTAGGGGCTGTCCCAGCTAACAAAAAAACGTTATTTTACGTCAAAATAACGTTCTAAAGCTGTGTATAACGTTATGGCATAGTGAGGAGTCTTAGAGAAACGTTATATAATGTTAAATAACGTTACAAAATGTAGTATAACGTTTTTTGTTTACTGGGGTAGGGTTCAGAGGTTGGTACTAAAGGTCAAGGTCAGACAAGTTAAATAATATCACAATAAATTTAGACATTTTGAAGGCTGGCAGTGGTACATCTTTTTACAAGGGCTTACTCTAGTTCATCAAGCTTCAACAGAAAGGCTCTTTGACCTGTTTTCTGGGTTTGGGCAGTGCTTCTTCTCCTGTGGGATCAACGAGAAGGTGTGATGAAGGGGTGGTCCTATAGTGAACTCCCACCATAATAGCTGATCACTCACTGGTCTCTACAGGACAAAAACCACTGTCAGAGCCCAGCAAAGGGTCATGGTTGAGTCACAGTGAGTCTCGCAAGTCCCATTCTGATATATGGCAGGTGGATCGGCCCCGGCCAGGTTTTAAATCATCGACGTCTGGTATGTGAGGCAAAGGTTCTACCACTAGGTAACCACAAGCTTTGATGTGCATGTTTTCCCATAATTGTACCCTGTATACAGGATATGGAAGAGTTTTAATGCAGGTCTGATATGACATAGATGATATGTGTAGTAGGCTGTGTCTCATGAGATTGTAACAATTGAAACATCTTTGACCGGGTGTAGTCTTTGACCAGGTGTAGTCTTTGACCGGTGTAGTCTTTGACCAGCAAGTTTCAAAACGCCAGAAATGGGGGCTATGCAGACAGAAATGCTGGCAAAATGTTGATGGATATTATAACACTATATCTTACAAATTTCCCTGCATTTATTTCTGTGTACATAGCCCCCATTTCAGCCATTTTGAAGCTTGCTGGTCAAAGAGTACACCGGTCAAAGACTACACCCGGTAAAAGACGTTTCAATTGTTACAATCTCATGAGACACAGCCAGTAGCTATAGTAGATCAATTTGCATATTGCTCGGGGGATCGGGGTCAGGAAAACAAGTTTCACCGTTTCAGCGCTGGCCATTGTGGCTACCGATTCCCCAGAGCTTTGGGATATGGAGTTGGCCTGGGAGAAAATTGTTTCTAAATCATATTTAATTATATTTTCACCAATTTTGAAGTGTACTGTCCTGTAAAGTGTGGTTGTCTGCATGTGTGAGTGGAATTTCAAATGTGGATGTCCATTAATTAATGAAGTATTCAAACAAATGTGTCAAATCATGATTTAGTAGTTTTAGGCACTGTTTTCGGAAAGAGGAGATAACAGTAAATCGTGAATTTAAGTTATTAATCTCTGTAAATATGTAATATAGTTAAGATGATCCTGTTCACAAAGCTCGGTGCCATCTTTTAGTAAAGGTGAAGAAAAGAAAGAATTATTTTCTTAGTCTGCAGTTGATCTGAAGAACGCAAATTGCTGCGGGAGACAACGTCGCCATTTTCGATTTTCGCAAGAAATCACTATCTCAATGTTATCCTTCTAATTACTCATTTAATAACTAATATTTCTTCTAGAAAGAGACACATGTATCAGTTGGTGTATTTACCTGTTCAGTGGTGCGTAAATCATTGACACAAACCGTTTAATATAACCATATTTGTCTTCGGTCCATAGCGTATTATTTCAAACCAACAAACTCATGCGGCAGCCTGCCAAAGCGAGCAGGTCGGAAGTGCGCAGATGCGCATGCGTAGTATAAACAAAGCTGTTTGGTTATGGAGTTCTATTGGTGGTTACGGGCCTTAAAATAGTTAATTCATTATGTTATATGCCAAAAAAACTGTATCACATATTCTAATCATCATGTCCTTTTCAATCATATTCATCAAATATTGTTATTTTACTTGAATAATTCAAATTGCGGGCGACAAGTCGGGGGCTGCCTTCCTTGCCGCCTGCCGCCCAAATGGCGGTGGCTGCCGCGTGATTCTGCCTCGTCCAATCAGCGCAGAAATATGCTAATGTCACGTGATCCATCCCTGCAATCTGATTGGTGTTGAGACCGTCCTAAACAAGAAAAATGTGGCTTAGACTTATAGAGGCTAACTACTCGTCAGATCAAAATTTCGATAACACCACCGTGTTCGTCATCAAATTCTGTAACAGAGCTACCTTTCAAAAAGTTTTTTTTTAGAAATTCGATGAGTTCAAGTTAGTTTTGTGCGTACCAGACACTGGTTACGAAAAAAAAACGTGTAAAACGGCCGCCGAGGTCGAGACTCGAACCTAGGGCCTACCGCACATGAGACGTACACGCTACCGTTGCGCCATGGAGGCTGCTGTGGTGGGGTGTGGTCCCGTGCACTATTAACCCAGGCTTATCACTAACCTGACTGCCGGCCTGTTTGCAGACTCGCATTTCCAGTCTCCAACTCGGCCAACCTACGGAGGGTGGCGGAGTTGGAGATTGGAGGTACGAGTATGGCCTGAAATTATTTTTTTCAGGCCCTAGGCTATTGAAAAAAAAGGCGGGGATGGGGGGGGGGGATGCTATAGGCAATTTTATCATTGTAGGCCTAAAAATGTTGCCCTACCCCCAGGCCAATTCGAACAAGTAGGCCTAGCAATATTGCCTATTGAGATGGGATAAAGTATGTTTGTTGAGAAAATGAACTGTACGTTTTATTAATGTAGTAGGCCTGGGTCTATAGATCTATATGCCGGTATTATATATGATTAGACTTGGGAATAGTAGTCTCATAGACGACCTACATAGCAGTGGTCCTGGTTGTTCTAAGCCGATTCCCCGAGCCTCATTCATTTCTAGAAATGAACACGTTAGGAAGCATTCAGCTTTATGTCACAATTGTTTCTTGTTTATACCATGAGTGTTATTGCAGACAAGAACATGCTGAATGAGTATACATTTTGAGAACTGAATCTTCTTGCAGGGGGAGCAATAAACCTGGTGGTTGGTTTTTCGGGCCGCACAGTTCGGACCCTGACCTGTGTCTATTTGGCTGGCTCATGGCTGTAGACCTGAAGGGGTGGCTGCCTCAGTATGTCATAGACCAGGCAGTACCCAGCACCCTACTTGACTTCAATAAATACCTTAAAATATATGTCAAGGATATGGACAGTGCTGCGCCAGCGACAAACGAATAGTAGCACCATGGTGTAATGAGAGCAGAGTCAACATCACAGTCATCTAAAGGTTAATGGCTACTGTTTTGGGTTGTTGGCTTTAACTTTACTTATTTTCATAAGCCATTCAAAAAGTACAAACAGGTTTTTCATCACTGCAAGCATGGCAAAAATGATGTGGGTTATTTTCTGAATTTTTTTTTTACCCTTTTTTGTAAATGAAAAATATTTTCACAAGCCTATAACTCCCTAGTATTTTTCTTTCAATAAGGCCATTTTAATCTGATGGATTACGGATCTGCATCTTGCAAAAATTTCTTTTTTTTCTCCCTGCTGGTATGTCTAGAGAATCTTACAAAGGAATTACATTTCTCAATATACTTCATATGTATGCAAGACAGCTTCTTTTTTTTCCCGCCTAAAGCATATGGTGTAAATTCCTGTAATCCAAGTTATGGAAATAAGCTTAGAATGAAGCCAAAAAAAGGCTCCCTAATATATCATGCTTGCTGATCAGAAACCTTTTTTGGTGGGCCTAGCTTTGTGTTCTATTGTTTAATTGCTTCTATATTCTGTATTATCATTGACAATTTTCCTGTTACTGTCAATATCAGTTTTTCAAGTGTCACTAACCTTCGAACACGCTTTTGCACTCAGAAATTTGGTTTTAGTTAGTCATTCTTTTTACAGCTTTTTGCCCTATATTTGCTTTTGCTTAAGTGTTTTCTCACGTTGACTTGTGTGTGTGTGGGTGTTTGTGTAGTATAAACCACATTTGACCTAATTTGCAGACATACCCCATTGAGGGCACATACCTTCTGATGAGAGCAATTAGATATTAAACCATTTTGGAATGATGTTATACGACACTCTCAATAACTGATATATTCTGCATATAAGGTCAGATGTGATATTTTTGACATATTATGGTCATGTAGAGTTGCTTATACTTAGGTGGTGATGTGGTAGATGTACAGTCATTTTCAATGTTTTCAGATGTAGATAATTGGTTTACTAATCATCGGTTTTCTCATTTTCTCTCTGGATATATCTAACACCCAATAAACCAAATTTTGTGCTAATATCTATGGGCATTATTATAAATAATTCACACCGTTTATTTTATTTAATGTGTTGATATTACTTGATTTTATACAGAAGATTATGATGTGTTCTGAAGAAATGTAATAAGTAAAACTACGCAAATAACTGGGAATCTTGAGCCTCAACATCTTTATCAAAAGTCCATATATTTTCATTTGCAAAGCAATAATCAGAGTCAACATCCCTCCTTATTTCTATCACTAAAGGTTTTGTCTGTTCGTTTCTAGAGGGGAGCAAAAACCTGGAGGTTGGGCATTCTACGATTCGAAGAGCACTAAGGGGACCCAGTTTGTGTGGGTCGTGGCCTCTGACCTCAAGGGCTGGATACCGCAAGCTGCACTGGACCGCGTAGTCCCAACCATTCTCATTGACTTCATGGACAAGCTCAGATCCTTTGCAATGTCCACCATAAACAATAACTCTTGATTGACTATTTTCCAGGATACAAAAAAAAATACAGTGACTGTGTTCATTGGCAGCGTGAATTTGATTTCATTCAGTATATTCTGAACTGATCATGTGATAATAGTATATATAGTCCATATCATGAGGGGTGTAGTAGAGGTGTTTGGACCTATGTCTGCACTATGTATTTGCAGGGCTGGATCTCTTGTGATTGTATAAAAGTCCTGTGATAATTGGCAGGTTTATAGATAGCCAAATGTTATTATGACCATTGATAATGGCATGCATTGCACTATTTCTATATTCATATATGTAATAAGGTTTATCACTTGTGAGCCAAACAGTAGCATGGTTATATGTATATATATCATATCTCTACATACAGAAGATTGATGACTAGTATGTAAATACAGGCAATAAAAGAATGTATACTTGACTGATGTTTGAGATCTTTGAATTAAATAATTTCCTATCCTAAAATGTTTATATGTTATCTATACTGTATTGTCGCATATATAGGTGCCCGGGCAGCTATTTCTTTGGAGACCCTCATACCCCCAGCTCCTAATCAAGGGAGGCAGCTATTTAAGGCCCGGCAGCTATCGTCTTAGGAGCCATGGGTTAACCACAACAATAACTCTAGATTAGCAACTGTCAAATAGCAAACGCCTTAAATGGACAGATGTCGCACCTACCTGCCAATACCCACCATCTCTTGGCAGAGTTATTGTATTGATAACATCATTCTTTTACATTAAATGTAGGGTATATGTTGATGGTATAATTTGCAAATGGCAAATACACTTATGATTACCCTTTGAGATTAAATCCCCCACTGGCTTAGCTGTCGACTATTCTTATACTTGTCATAGCATATCCATCAGGCTCCTATTTAAGGCCCGGCACCTATTGATTTCAAACCCCTCTAACCCCCGGCTCCTATTCAAGGTAGGCAGCTATTCAAAACGCGGCACCTATATGCGACAATACGGTATTATCTTCCAAGGAGCCTAAATTGCTGAGAATTCAACGGCAACATGAGTAGCTTATAAATACAGTTGGTTTGTTTACATGGTGGTTAGGACATAACCAGATACTCCCACAAAAATTGAAATTGATGAGATTATTCCTATAAATGATAAATCTCTCCCACTATTAAAAGAAATGATGATTTAATCCCATCAAGTAAAGGGACTAGAGGTGCCGAAATTCAGTTTGAAATAGCCTTGAAAAACAGTTGGCTGCCATTTTGCTTTCGGGAGTCCTCTCAAAGGTCATCAACTTTAAAAATGTACATCCATCCCATACAAGTACAATCGGGAATTATGGTATAGCAGAAAAGTGTACAAACTAAAGAAACCACATATACCTTCAACACTATCATACTGTCTCCGCCACTTAAAAGCCAACAACCCAACTCTCCACCATGCAGTGTTAAGTAAGTAAGTCTTGATTTTTGAAATTCCCTGGGAACAGACACTGCTATGAATGTGCTGTGGCACTTTGCTTTGACATTGTCCTGATCAATACCTACACTGTAAAAAGTTACTGTATTAAAACCACTCAATGTGCTGTACATTTACAGCACTTTTTGCTGTAGTTGGTATTACAGCACTATTTGCCGTATGATTACAGCATTATGTACCGTAAATTGGGTCTACAGCAATGTTGCTGTACATTTACAGCACATTCTGCTGTAGATTTCTGCCACTAGGTGGCAGCAGTATACCATTTTTGCAGTTATTATTCAATCCAACCCTCTCCCGAGTCAAATAAAGCCTCACAAACTCTCAAGACATTGTAGAATAAGAATGGATGAAAGAGCCTGAATGCAGTTATCATAAAGTGTATTGATATTTGTAACATTGTGTTAAATAGAACAAAAAAACAGCAAAAGTATAGACTAGACACCACATTGGTGGGGGTGCAGAGGGGTCCCCCCCTGAGGTCACAAAGTCGCCTCTTTTAAGGGCTACAGGTCACAAAGTCGCTTTTTTTTTGCAAAAATATCCAGGTCGCAGGTCACTTTTTTATTATATAACAGTATGGCCATTTGAAAACAGCAGGTCGCAGTTCACAAAAATTAATGGTCAAGGTCGAAAAGTCGCCTGGAAAACGGCCCAGGTCGCCAGGTCGCTGTAATGTATATCGAAAATAGCATGGTGAGACCTTGTAACTGCTCATACCGGAAGTAGCAATAAAAGCGCGGCAAACTATAGTCAGTTGTGCCTACCCTGCAGAAGAAGTTAGACTTGCCTCAGTCTCTACTTGTTTCAACACTGAATTTCTTCCCACATACACCACATAATTGGCGACGAAGGAGCTTACCCTGTGGACAATCTTGCCTGGAATCTCTTGGAAACTGTGAGTTTGTTCCATTTTGAGAACTTTGATTGTAATCTTTGGTGAACTTTGGTGGAAAATTCAGGGCAGTGGTTTTGGGTCAGTTGTGCAGTCAGTCAGCCTCAGTCCATGTGTTGGCACTTTCTGCACAGGCACACACTCCTTTCACCAGTGGCAGTGGATCTAGGCTCTTTGGATCTGCACCAGCTGTGTCTTAACAGTCTGAACATTCACATCTGCATTGTGGAACATTTGCTGTTTAGGTGGCCTAGACCTATTCATCCTGTTGTAGGCCTACTTTTTGCCTTACAATGGGGGACTTCATTATGCACCCTTTCCAGTTGGAACCGGTGGAGTCTGCAGCTAAGAGGTGGGAGAGATGGCTTAGAAAATTCCCACACTTCCTAGTGTACAAAGGCATCACCAATGAGGCAAAAAAGACTGCATCATTGATGTTACTCTTAGGTGATGACGCTATGGATGTTGCTACATCTCTAGGCATTGATGCTACCACACCTTTTGATGAAGCAACTACCAAATTGACTGATTACTTTGCCCCTAAATGCATCAAAGAGTATCAGATATATGAGTTTAGGCAGGCTTATCAGAGAGATGACGAGATGATTGATCAGTTCCATGTTCGGCTGAAGAGTCTCGCTAAGTACTGTGAGTTCCATAATGAGGACGGTGAGATAAAATCTCAGATTATTCAGAAATGTCGATGGCCAAAAGTGCGAGAAAAGGGGCTCGATGAGCCAGACGTCACGTTGGCGGCTCTTCTAAAATTCGCACGCACTCAGGAGTCTACGGGACGACAAAGCAAGGTGATGTCGCAGTCTATGCCCACCGCTCCTGTGGAGTCAAAGGTCCACAAGGTGATGTCAAAGCCCAACTCCTGGGGTCGTGGCAAGAGGAGACAGTCTTCACCGCCACGCAGACAACATCAACAACGTCAACAGCAACAACAACATCGGCAGCCTTCCGACCAGACGGGCACGTGTTCTGGTTGTGGGGACGCATCTCATAACAAGCGAGCACGCGACTGTCCCGCATGGGGGAAAATTTGTCACAAGTGTTCCAGATACAATCATTTTGGGAAAGTTTGTAGACAATCAACAAACTTTGTTGAGACTGACGAAGGTGCTACCGCAGCACCACTGAGTGACGATGCTATCGAGTATCAGTATAATTTGTTCCATACCAATGCCATGCCTAGTAAAAGGGTCAAACCCTACATTGTATGTGTAGATTTACATGGTGTTGCCACAAACATGGAGATTGATACTGGTTCTGGTGTAACAATCTTGAACAAGGTTCAGTTTGACAATGTCAAGAAGTGTAATCCTGGTCTGGTGTTAAGTAAAACCAATTTACCTGTACTTAAGATGTTTTCAGGTGCAAGTCTATTGCCACTTGGTCGTGTAACATTGAATGTGCAGCATGCAGGTCAGTCATTGCAACTTGACGCATTAGTTGTCGAGGGTCAAGGACCATGTCTTCTCGGAAGAGACTGGATCAACGAGTTATGTCTTGATTGGTCCGCAGTGCATTCTCTTTCAGATGTGGACTACAGGAAACTATTCCCTGACCTATTCAAACCCGAGCTTGGTAAGTTAAAGGGTTACGAAGCGAAACTGTATATAGACACTGATGCGCAACCACGTCAGTTCAAGGCGCGAACACTATCTTGGTCTTTCAGAGAGAAGGTCGAGGCTGAACTTGATCGCCTCGAACGTGACGGGGTCATAGTAAAGGTTGAATTTGCAGATTGGGCTGCTCCAATCGTTCCGGTAATGAAACCGAATGGTGACATTCGCATTTGTGGTGATTACAAACTGACTGTCAACAGAGCAGCAAAGGTGGACAAATATCCAATTCCGAATGTTGATGATTTGTACCAAAAGTTGGCTGGGGGTGTTTGTTTTTCCAAGTTGGACCTCAGTCATGCATATACTCAGGTAGTTCTCAGTGAGGATTCCCGTGAACTCACAACAATTAACACTACCAAAGGTTTGTACCAGTACACACGCTTGTGTTTTGGGGTATCTTCCGCACCAGGTATTTTCCAGAGAGTTCTGGAGCAGGTACTTCAGGGTATACCCATGGTAGCAGTGTATCTGGACGATATCTTGGTGTCGGGGCACACAAAGGAGGAGGCACATCAAAACTTGACGACGGTACTGGGTCGGCTGCAGCAGGCAGGACTACGTCTGAGAGGTGAGAAGTGTGTGTTTCTCCAAGATTCCTGTGTCTATCTAGGTCACAAGCTGGATGCAGAAGGAATTCACCCCACTACCGAGAAAGTAGCAGCTCTTCAGAACGCACCACCTCCTACCAATGTGAGTGAACTCCGCAGTTTCCTGGGAATGGTAAACTACTACCACAAGTTCCTAAGGAACCTCAGCTCGACACTCGCACCACTGAATCAGCTCCTACAGAAGGATGTTCCGTGGAAGTGGGGGCCAGAACAGGAACAAGCGTTTGCTAAATCAAAGGAACTATTGCAATCTTCGAAAGTGTTAGTTCCCTACAACCCGGCTCTACCATTGCTTCTTGGCTGTGATGCGTCATCGTACGGCCTGGGTGCGGTACTCTCTCATCGGATGCCGGATGGCTCCGACCGACCGATCGCATTTGCATCCAGATCGTTAGCTCCCGCTGAGAAGAACTATGCACAAATCGAGCGCGAAGGGCTCGCCGTAATCTTCGGTGTGACCAAGTTTCATAAGTATGTGTATGGTCGCGAATTCACCGTGGAAACAGACCATAAGCCGCTGTTGGGCCCGCTGAAAGAGGACAAACTCATCAGTCCTATGTCTACTGCCCGCTTACAGCGTTGGTCACTGACAATGTCAAATTACCAATATCGTTTACGTTACAAGCCAGGCAAGGAGAACGGCAATGCTGACGGACTAAGCCGGTTACCTTTAACCACACCGTACTTCACCGTGCCTGTGCCTGCCGAAACAGTGTTGGCTTTTGAGGTTCTAACGTGTTCTGAGGTTTTGACATGTACTCAAATTGCTTCTTGGACCGCTCGAGACCCGATCATGGCTTCCGTCCAAAATTTTGTTTTGAAGGGTTGGCCTTATAGCGTGTCCGAAGAACTGGCACCATACTTTCGCAGGAGGGAAGAACTGTGTGCAGAACAAGGTTGCCTGATGTGGGGTTTGCGCGTGATAATACCACCGCAGGCTCGTGACTGTGTTCTTGAGCAACTCCATGAGTGCCATCCAGGAATTGTTAGGATGAAATCACTCGCACGCAGTTATGTTTGGTGGCCAGGAATCGATGCTGATATCGAGCTTAAAGTGAAATCATGTCAGCAGTGTCAAGTCCAATCCAAGTCTCCGCCGCATGCTCAGCTCCATCCTTGGGAGTGGCCTGGTAAACCTTGGCATCGGATCCATATAGACTATGCTGGCCCAATTGATGGACAAATGATTCTAGTGATTGTAGATGCTCATTCAAAGTACATTGACGCTCATGTCATGAACACATCCACTTCCAAAGCTACTATAAGGAAGTTGAGACGAACATTCTTTGTTCATGGAACTCCGGTTGTACTTGTGAGTGACAACGGAAGTTGTTTTACAAGTTCAGAGTTTCAAGAGTTCTGTAAGAAAAATGCTATTAAGCATATCTGTACAGCTCCATACCACCCAGCCAGTAATGGTTTAGCGGAGCGAGCCGTACAGACGCTTAAGGAAGGTATCAAGAAAACGCCAGGTGAGGATCTGGAAACTAAGGTGATACGCTACCTTTCCAGATACTGTGTTACTCCACAGACGACTACTGGACAAGCACCAGCAGAGTTACTGATGAAACGTAAGCCACGTTTCCTGTTGGATGTACTTCATCCGTCTCTGTCCAATAAGGTTATGGATAGACAATCCTATGCACGGCAGTACCATCAACCTGCAGTCAGCCCACGTGACTTCTTTGTTGGCGATGCTGTGTGGGTCGTGAATTTTGCTGGTATGCCCAAGTGGATGCCGGGAGTGCTCCAATCAAAGACTGGTCCAGTCACGTATATCGTACGTCTTGACGATGGACGAGTGTGGAGACGCCACATGGATCACATCAGAGCTCGTGTCCCAACTGAGCCTGAGTGTCGTGATAACGGTCGCACCATGGAGAATCGACCAATACCGCCTTACATTGCACCTGCACCTGCACCTCAGATCCCAGTGCCAGCTGCAATGCCGAAGCCCAGTACTCCTCCGAGTACCACTCCAGCGACTCCACAAGACCACCATGTGCCTCCTCTACCTAGTGCTACGCCACCTACACCAAGACCAAGTAGCCCTGCTCCAGTTGGTATTAGAAAGTCTACCAGAGTAATCAAGCCACCTACTAGACTGGACTTATGAGTACAAAACTAAAGGTGGAGGGATGTAATGTATATCGAAAATAGCATGGTGAGACCTTGTAACTGCTCATACCGGAAGTAGCAATAAAAGCGCGGCAAACTATAGTCAGTTGTGCCTACCCTGCAGAAGAAGTTAGACTTGCCTCAGTCTCTACTTTCTTCATCACTGAATTTCTTCCCACATACACCACAGTCGCCGAAAACCCCTCTGGAGCCACATTGGTGGGAAAAGTTAAGTCCTTAAGTGCATGGAATGAGAAAAAAGCTGGTATCACAAACGGTTCAGTTGTACTACATCAGGGTTAAATCATTACATTGTATCCTAGCTCAAATTGAACTAATGCAGGAAATTTACTCTCCATGCATGCACATTAATTGATGTAAATTGATGATAATACTATGAAACCCAGCCGCTGTACATGTACAGCAAAATCTACTGGAACAAAAGTTGCCAGCAACTTTTGCTGTAGATGTACAGTAGATGTTGCTGTAAATTTACAGTAGAAGTTGCTGTACATGTACAGCAAGTCAAATCTATTGGAACAAAAGTTGCCAGCAACTTTTGCTGTAGATGCACAGTACTTACTTCTTACAGTGTATAGCCCCAGTAGCATCCGGAACCTCAGAGCATGTCTATTCTACATACAGGTATAAAATAAATGACTATGAAAAGGAAATCTTTTATTTCGTAGCAAATATGCTCAGGAAATTACAGAAGATGACCTTGGGAATAAATCAATATGATCATTAGATACAGTAACTTCCCATGACAAGAAATGTATATCTAATTATGTACAGTTTGACCTTACCATGTTTTATGGGCAAGACTTTGGTGAATATCTCATATTTGTTCATTTGAATATAATATCTGTTAACACTGAGCTTGGGGATACCTACACTTATCCCACGTGCCATTCCAGCACAGAATGGCACTTGCAAACATCACCATGAACTTAAATTTTTGCTGGGTTTAGGCAACACCTGTGGTTAGCTTAATACTTGGAACCAGAAATTTGAATGGGAGCACTCCCATCATACATTCTGGTTCCTGTTCGCTGGTTCCAAGTTACGAGCCCTAACCCTGCAAAAATAATGATTATTACCTCTGAGGACAAGAGTAGGAATATCAGGCTGCACTAGCAGAACAAATAAAAAGGTCACAGCAGCATTATTCAGATCTATGAAAGGCATGTTACTACCTAAGTATACATACCCTAACTATTATTTATAATGAAGGCCGGGGCATTGAAATATATAAATACATTTTTATTGTAAGCTATGACATCATGGGCAATAAAATGTGCGTTCTGAAAGCGTATATACAATTGACATAGTAAACCCCTCAATCCTGAATTCAATAGGACATAACTATTAATTTTGGTCTACATCAGAAATACTCAGTAATAATTAAGTGGGTACATTACACAGAAATGCATGTATATTCAACCCTGTAAGGAAGTGCTTCTTTTTTGAATAACAGAGGGGATGGACGTAACTTTTTCCGGGCACAACATTTTTTCCAGCCCCCCTAGAGAGGTTGGAGTTGTTTGACCCAAGACGAGTTGAAAATCGGGTTTAAAATATTTTATCGCCACACCCCAAAGCAACCACCCCGCCCCCTCCTGTTGTTAAAAAATGAGCATTCTCCAGATATGATGATTATCACGACTGTATTTATGCATAAACATGTAATTTGTCCAACAGGAATGCCATATTGCCTGTGAGCGACCAGCATGTATGAGGTCATCATGAGGTTTATAAAAATATAAATTTCACCTAATGTTTATTCGCACACATGTTACATAGAGTAACATAGATAATATAGAGTAGCTCTCACGGTCTCAAAATCTATCCATACATTCACAAGTTGTCATGATTATAGCCCTAAATAAAGTCAAAATGGTTTGAAGATCACTATAGATCAGACATTATATACCTATAATACAACATGGGGAAAAGAGGCCACAATACATGGTCTTTGAGTATTCATATCCAGGACAAGATAATTATTTCAAATCATGCAAATGTCAATAGCCTTTGTTTCGTCAGTATATCACTGTAATGTCAAGTATTTATGTGTCAGCAGTTCCAGCTTACTGTCACAAAAGGATGGGGAACCATAGAGAATAAAAAGTATCCATTTGGTCCACTCTCTTTTAGGAAATTTCAATTTTATAATTATTCTGTATGGGGAAGGTTCTATGAGAATCGGAAATAGGTCTGTATTAACAATGTTTGTCACGGACCTTTCTTGTCACTAATTGATTTCTATAGTTCTGTTCAGGTATTTTTATACTTCAAATCCCTCTCCAGCACCTAAGTTGTCTATGTCATATACTGGTCCCCCTTGGACGGACGGTCGTCTGCTGCGGTCAGTATTCCTTGAAGAGGTTCCGGGTGATTTCTTTGGCGTTCCAGCCGCACTTCCGGTCACACTTCCTGTTTCATCATCAGTGAACTCTGATCCATCAGAATCTTCTGTCTCTGCTTCTTGTGGTTTGCCCGATACTTGGATCCGGTTGGGCTCCACCTGTTTTCCCTGTAGCTCTCGTTCTTTGCGCCTCCTCTCCTTTTCCTTCTTGCGCTTGTGGTGTCTGCGCCTTTCCTCAAGCTCCTCAGGTGTCATGTCTTTCCTGTGCTTCCTATGTTTGTCTCTATGCCGCTTCTTTTTCTCATCTGTGTTGATGGGTGCTAAGGGTCCTAGAGGTGGAAGCTTGCCCAGCGGTGGAGGAGAGCCGACTCGCGTCAGACCATCCTCCTCTTCTGGTACATCTATTTTCTTTTCTCTCTCAAGTGTCCCCTGCTTCTTCAACTCTCTCTCCTTTCTCCGTCTGCGCTTTTCCTCTAATTCCTCTTCTGTGTACTTGTGCCTGTGGTGCTTGTGCTTGTTCCTCCGGTCGTCATCCAGTTCACTGTCCGTGCCTCCGGTAGCCCCTTCCTTTGCGTGGCTTCGATGTTTGTGCTTCCTCCTCCTGCTCTCTTCATCCACATCACTTTCTCCCCCAGTGAAGCCTCCATTGACCTTCCCTTGGTCAGGTTTCTCCTTCTTTCTCCTGCTGCCAGCCCTCTCCTTCTCCCCATACAACCTCCTCTGTGCCTTGGCCATATCATACTCCATCTTATCACTCTCATTACCACTGGCATAGTTCTTATCTACACTCCTCAAGCTGTCCCTCCTTGCTCTCTTCTTGAGGAGGTTTTCTCCATCTTTAGTGGCCTTAATGGCGGGTGCAGGAGGATCAGGGGGGTTGGCAGTGACTGACACATCAGGGTGACTCCCATCCCCAGTCACCAGGAAGTCAAATGCCTTAGCAACATCCTCAATGTACTTACTCCTGTCTGTGTCAAACTCCATGTCCTCTTCCTCCTGCTTGTTTAGATCCCTCGCCTTCTTTTCGTCCTGCTCATCAGCTTGAATAGATTCCATGACTAGACTTTCTTCCGCTTGCGCTTTTGGAAGCGGAATCCTCATTGAGCTCCGCACAGAGAATAGTTCAGAACTGTGGTACATAGGATTGGATCGTTTCAACGAGGGTGTGCTACTGCCAGCAGTCATGGTTTGGTGATACACATTGGTATCATTCTCTGCTGTCATATATGCAGGGAGTGGAGGGTCAAAATTAGAAATGTCTTTGAATACAGACTCAGGATCTGAAACCTTTCCATTTCTAAATTGACGGTCGTCGGCATCAAAGTCATAGTCACCTTCTACTGTGTCCTGATATTTGCTGGCACTTTTTGATATCCTCTTTTTGGCATTAAGTGAAGAATTGAGATTTGTTTTGGCCCCTTTGGGCTTATTGTTATTTTGAATCAGGGCATCTCTGTCACCCATGCGGCCATTTTGTCTCAATGAATCAGGCGTTGAGGCCTTCTCTATATCATTGTGTAGACGGACATGACCATTGGACTGGGGTGGCTGACCATTGGTATCGTTACTGGTTGTGAATATGGAGTAGTTGGGGCGATATTCAACATCAGCATTGTTGTTCTGTGAATTTAGACCACGCTCTTTGGCACGTTCTCTTGCTTCCTTGCGGAGGGCCCTGAAAGTAATTATACTATCAATTACAATTTTAGGTATGCACATTATAAAATGAACACCTCATGCAATCATTATCACGCAATTCCATTAGCTTTAAATGTTTTTCTGCTCTCATGTGCTTTCATGTCCTTGCATCATAAATACATGAATGCAGCCTTGTCGAGCCAATTGACCAGAGTTGCACTATTCATGCATCATGCCGGCTGTTGGGGAGTGTATCAATTCCGTAGAGTTGGCATGATGCACGAATGCAGCCTCTTTAGGGTTGCATGAATACATCATGACATCAGGCATTATTTCATTATCCGGACCTTATCATCCTCTATGCCTTAAACCTCAACATGCAAACGTTCTAGTAATAGAGATGTGTTGTCCTAAGAGTGACTTAAAGCCCTTACCTGCCCCTACGATAATAGCACACGAGGAAGATGACGATAACGGCCAGAACGACCAGCAGTAACAGCAGCAGCATCAGCAGCCCACCTACAGACAACACGATGGTAGACGTGTGAATATTATGTATAGAAGTAGGCGTACAAATTATCTACATACAGTTGACAAGCGCATGATATTATAATATGATGCCAACCCTGAAGTGACCAATACCTTTGAGGAGATTTCTATGTCACAACTTGGCTAATGCATTATAAGGTAGAAATTAAGTATCTGGTGGCAAGTTCTTATCCCATGATAGACAGATAGAGAGGTATCTAGGGTGACTTACTCTGGACGCCTGCGCCCTGTCCTTCTGGTGCTGTAGTGGTTGTAGAACCCACAGCGGTACTCGGCGCGGCATCTGTCAAACACAAGAAAGCTTCACATTAATACAAATTACAACACAGTTTTTATGACCAGTGTGTATATATATGCCTCCGTGCATTATATGTAGTCTGGATTTGACAATCTTGAATATCTTTTCTACTTGCGTGGTAGTTTATTTCATACATTAATCACAGTTCAGCTCTATAGACATTATACAACGAATTGCTGGTGTCTACATAAAACCCACTTTTCGGTAGACTTGCCTCAATAAATTACAATAACCTTAACTTGAAATCACCATAGCTTCTAAAAGTAAAGTAGTCTACACACCTCTCTGACAGACGTAGTTGAGAGCGGTGGCGCAGGGGGCGGTCCTCCAGAGCACGTTGTCAGGGCTGTACTTGTGTACAGACAGACAGGTGGCAGCACCGTCCGGCTGGCTGCTCTCCCACGCCGTCCACACCACCTCCTCACCTGCAAAGGTGATAACATGTCAGTCATGTAACATGGGGGCATGTCAGTCATGTAACATTGGGGCATGTCAGTCATGTAACATGGGGGCATGTCAGTCATGTAACATGGGGGCATTGTCAGTCATGTAGCATGGGGGCATGTCAGTCATGTAACATGGGGGCATGTCAGTCATGTAACATGGGGGCATGTCAGTCATGTAACATGGGGGCATGTCAGTCATGTAACATGGGGGCATGTCAGTCATGTAACATGGGGGCATTGTCAGTCATGTAACATGGGGGCATGTCAGTCATGTAACATGGGGGCATGTCAGTCATGTAACATGGGGGCATGTCAGTCATGTAACATGGGGGCATGTCAGTCATGTAACATGGGGGCATGTCAGTCATGTAACATGGGGGCATGTCAGTCATGTAACATGGGGGCATGTCAGTCATGTAACATGGGGGCATGTCAGTCATGTAACATGGGGGCATGTCAGTCATGTAACATGGGGGCATGTCAGTCATGTAACATGGGGGCATTGTCTGTCATGTAACATGGGGGCGTGTGAATTAACATGTGAATCATGGAACAGTGGGGCGTGTGAATCATGTAATATGAAGGCAATGTACTGGTACATCATGTAATATGGGGCAATGTGAATCATGTAACATGGGGGCAATGTGAATCATGTAACATAGGGGCATGTGAATCATGTAACATTTGGGCAATGTGAATCATGTAACATAGGGGCAATGTGAATCATGTAACATGGGGGCAAAGTCAATCATGTAACATTGGGGCAAAGTCAATCATGTAACATTGGGGGGGGGCAATGTGAATCATGTAACATGGGGCATGTGAATCATGTAACATAGGGGCAATGTCAATCATGTAACATGGGGGCAATGTCAATCATGTAACATAGGGGCAATGTCAATCATGTAATCTTGATAGAAAAATGTTACTGATATAATTTATTACTTTGCCGTGATATATATACTTATGATGCGTCATGAGTAACTCACCGGTGACCCAGACCCAGCGCGCCCTGCGGAGCCCGGTCCACAGCTCCTGCCCCGTGTAGAGTGGCGCCCTCTGTAGCTGCCCCACCACACCCTGGTACACCGTCACGTTACCCAGCCGGACCACGTGACCGCCCACAGACTCACACTGCGCACGCGCCAAGAACCAAGACGCCGCCCCATACTGCACCATGTAACAGCTACGTCCTAATGTGATCACGTCACTTCCGGCACTCGTGCTGCAGTTCCGGTTTACCTCATCTGTAAGAGGGATGGTGCGTTGTAATACACATGACATACTGTCTGATTACTAGTAGTAGGCATTAACGTTTGGGGGTGCAGATGGGTCCCCCCCCCCCCTGAGGTCGGAAAGTCGCCGAAATTAAGGGGTCCAGGTCACAAAGTCGCTTTTTTGGACCCTTTATTCTATACTCATTTTTGAGCAAAGGTCGCAAAGTCGTTTTTGTTATTGCCTTAGGTCGAAAGTCGCCTCCAAAACGGTTCAGGTCGCCAGGTCGCTTTTGACCCATCTGCAGTCACACGTTTGTGACCTTTTTCTACAATGTAGATCATTTGGAGCTAGGAATTACCTGAAATAGGCCTATGGTAACCACTCGGGGGTAGTGTTGGACTCGCTGGCTCATACAAGAACCAAGTCGGAGGAAGAACAGGAGCAGTAAGTGTGAGAGTAAGGAGAAGACATAATTATGCTCCTTAGTACCCCTACATGGGTAAAAATCGACACAGCGGCAAGGGGCATTTTAAAGTTAACGGACACCATATTTCCACAAGTCAACCTCCTAGTATATTCCTTAAAAGTGACAGTTGAAGAAAAATCTGTTAAAGTATCAATATAGAGAGAATAGAGATGACGGGACTCTTTCAAGCGCCTGAAGACGGCTTCTATAAAACATGTACAATATATATATATGTACTATTTCTACTACAAAAAGTGGTTTGGGGACTTGAGAGAAATTTAGAAACTCACCAAATTGACAAATGTATGCTTTGTTGGCGGAGCATGGGCCGAGCCTCCAGCCGGCCTGGGCGTCCACGTAGACGCAGTTATCTGCCGCGGCCGCCGTCTCCACAGGGACCGACCACGGGTAGTCTCCGACAGAACCTGCAGGGGGAGGAGGAGGAGGAAAGGGCATTCAACTTTAGATACTTCAGTCAAACTTGTAAGTAACATTCAGTGTTGTATAGATTTCTCTTTGTTTGAAAAGGCTTGTCAAATTTTCACCCTACTGTTTAGACCACTTTGATTTATTTTACCAATATTTTGACATCAATTAGTGACATCGATCGATATCTCTTTAGAAACAATGATAATTTATTCTTACCACTGTTAATAGGCCTAAGGGCAACCTGCACTGTGCCGTTTGTTTTTTATCGGCTTGCTTTTTACTGTATCTCAGGCGAGTAACTCGCCGCTGCTGCATTCATGCATCATACTGATCATATGAGTTGATACTTCCGAAGCGTATGGCCATGATGAACACTCAGGGATGAATAAATGCAGCATCGGCCATTTATTCACCAGCGCTGTATTCGTACATCATGTTGTCGAAAAAGAATGAACATCAGGCACCATGCCAGCCTATACCCGCGGCCTCATCCTATAAATGCATGATGCCCTTATCATGAATGCTTCCCTGGCGAGTAATTCGCAGGTAATTCGTCAGTGCAGCATTTGAGCATCATAATCGACTCTACGGGACCGATATATCATTAGGCTACTATGGCTAAACGGTCGTCATGATGCATTCGTGCATCATGGCGACAACGGCAAAGCACATTAAAGTAAGTGTTACCTGTGAGGGCGCTGCCGTCGTCCCACTTGTACCCCGTAGCCTGCAGCACGGCGCCCACCCAGAGGTCGCTGGTCGCCGTCCGACTCTGCAACTCCCGCACTGCCGCCATGGACGAGCTTCTGTTCACCGCCGCCAGGTGGCCACCATGCGTCATGCACTCTCGTCGCGCTCTCGTCCACGTGAGACTCTCCGTGGGCAGGAAGTAGCATGAGTTCTCCACAGACGTCTTCATCGTCACGTTGACGTCACGGCAAGGGTTGCTGGACACTGGGGGTGAACAGATAACAAGAGTTTATTAATGTATGATTGCTTGATGATGGGGCCTTTATTTAATAGAGGCGGGCTTAGGGGTTCCGACCGGGGGTCCCGAATCATTGCATTTATGAAGATTGAAATATAGGAAAAACTCCATGTCTCTTCAATGAAATGTCAAACATAGTCCACTCCTCTAGTTAAAGTGATAGCCCAAAATAGCCCAAAATAGCTCATCAATTGTATGAAAATGTAAAGTTAAAGTAGTAAATGATTAACCCAGTCAGTCACCCATCATCCCGACCCATCATTCAAGCCCTGATATGATTGATAGTCACAGATTCCTAGGAAAATAGGCCTATTGGCTCATTTTAGATAAGTGAGCAGGCAGGCAGAAAGGGTAATCCGAGGGGAAAAGGCAAAATGCTCTAGACCTAATATTGAGGGAGATATTGATGGAAATACTTAAAGGAATGTGAAATTTATCTTGGGTGAACTTTTTATGCTGCTTCTAATTATTCTTATAAGAACATTCCATGGAATATATCCTTATTTGGAACGTTTTAGAGCGTATTTGAAATGTTTTCCCCCTAAATTGACCTATTTCTGGTTGCCATAGAAACCATTCTTTCATTCTAAATTGTAATAAAGGTAATTCAGGTCAATAAAGGAATTCGCAAGGCATCTAATGCTGAAATCAGAATATAAATATCTCTTCAATAATGGAATTTATTGATAAAACCATTTCATAAAGTTTGACAAAAATATCTTACATACATTTCACATTTATATCTTAAGATTATTGTGGTTTTAGTATGTGGTATGGCAAATTCATGGTTTTGTTATTTTTGGATACCCCCATCTTCAGGGGGTCAGTAGGCCTACCTCCTCCCTATGTGGAATAGCTAAGCATGTGATACACTGTTTTAAAGATCAGAACACAAATTTCAATCTTTGAATTCCCCTCGCATTACCCGTTCTGCTTGCCTGCTCACAATTATTATTAAGTGCATATCCCACGTGAGGCATTTGATCAACAAATACCATAGACTAAAGCACTCTATCCCTGCTTGTAATGAATAAGATCTATTTGATGACGCCAATAAAATGCATTTAAATACAAGGCTGAGATGATAAGGGTTAAAATGTAATAGGTTAGACATACTTTCTGTCTAAATGTGTTAGTTTCAGTCTCAATCGTTGCTGCTGTGGGATATCGCTATAGGGGCCTACGGAACACCAATTAGGGCTAGAAGCCAGATGTGAAGCCATGATGTGGCTTCTACTCTGAAATACTTTTTTCTGGACCTGCTGGATCTGTATTGAAACTCTAATTCAGCCACTGATATGTTGCGTCTGTTGATCTCTACAGTGCAAGGCACAACAGCGGCCTAACTTCCCCATCTCTTACATCAGCCTACAGGGGTCAGGGGCCCTGTACCTCTCCACTTCTCAGTTTCCCGGTCACCACAGGCGCTCTGAGTGTCAGGTTACACGTTCCAGTCTGGGACACTCTGAGAGGGTGGTGCTGCTCTCTGTCTAGTTGAAGACTTGATTGGCTTCCATTGAAAATGTCCCTGGTGCCATTAAATTGGGCTTCTGTGGCATCTGTTGTACTTTATCACTCTAATATTGGGAAGCCTTTCCCTCGAAGCCATCATGTGGCTTCTACTGAAAAAATATACAGCAGTCCAACATTATAGCACTCCAATGCACTATATGGATATATATCTAAAACTGGACATCGACATCCATGTAACAGAATCCTTCTAACAGAAAGCTATATTTAGTAGAAGTAGAAATCCATGAATATCTATAATGAAGGAGAACACCATGTTCATGCCTATGAATATGTCTGTGTGTATGTTCATTTCAAAATTCAAGATTGCAACCATTCATTGAATGCCACCATGCTTTTAATGTAATCTCGAATTGCAGTTGCAGTAATTTGATACTAATAAAAAAAAATCTATTCTATTTTTTTTTCATGAACAGTTAGCATCCCATAGATTCAAGATGGCTATCACTCATTGAATGTCCCGATGCTTGAAATGCAATCTTGACTTGTAGTTGCATTAATTTGATCAAAAAAACTAATCCTATTTGATTTTTCCTTCATTCAACCCATTCAAGATGGCTACCATTTACTAAATGCCACAATGCTTTCAGTGCAATGAAGAATTGTAGTTGCATTTATTTGATATCTATTATAAGAAAATGTCTATTTGATACCTTTTTCAAACACAGTTGGCACCCCATAGGTTTAGGATGGCCACCATTCATTGAATGCCACAATGCTTAAAATGCAATCTTGAAATGTAGTTGCATCAATTTTACACTGTTAAAAATCCAATTTAGTTTTTTTTTTCATGAAGAGTTAGCACCCCATAGGTTCAAGATGGCCACCAGTCATTGAATGCCATAATGCTTAAATGCAATCTTGAATTGCAGTTGAATTAATTTGACTCTAAAAAAAAAACTTTCTTTTTTTTCTTTCATGAACAGTTGGCACCCCATACATTCAAGGTGGTTACCAGTCACTGCATGCCACAATGCTTCAAGTGCAATCACAAATTGTAGTTGCATTAATCTGATACTAATAAAAAAACTAATTCTATTCTTTTTTTTTTAATTCATGAACAGTTGGCACCCCATATATTTAAGATGACTACCATTCATTGAATGCCCCGATGCTTGAAATGCAATCTCGAATTGTAGTTGCATCAATTTTACACTGTTAAAAATCCAATTTAGTTGTTTTTTTCATGAAGAGTTGGCACCCCATAGGTTCAAGATGGCCACCAGTCATTGAATGCCATAATGCTTAAATGCAATCTTGAATTGCAGTTGAATTAATTTGATTCTAAAAAAAAAACTTTCTTTTTTTCTTTCATGAACAGTTGGCACCCCATACATTCAAGGTGGTTACCAGTCACTGCATGCCACAATGCTTCAAGTGCAATCACAAATTGTAGTTGCATTAATCTGATACTAATAAAAAAACTAATTCTATTCTTCTTTTTTTTGATTCATGAACAGTTGGCACCCCATATATTTAAGATGACTACCATTCATTGAATGCCCCGATGCTTGAAATGCAATCTCGAATTGTAGTTGCATCAATTTAATGCTAATAAAAAACAAATTCTTATCGATTTTTCTTTCATGAATAGTTGGCACCCCATAAGGTGGCTACCACTCATATAAATGCAAATATAATGCTTTAAGTGCTATCACGAATTGTAGTTACATTAATCTGATACTAAAAAAAAAAAAAAATTCTATTTGATTTTTCTTTCATGAACAGTTGGCACCCCATAAATTGAAAATGCACCCAGCAAGCAGGTCAACAGCTATATACGGACAAGTGTACCTCCCCTGCCTGTTCTCCTTCAATGCAGAGTGAAGAGGGTGGGAGGGGGTGACCATCAACAGTGCATAAACACTTTGATTGGATGAGAATGCAGTTTTTATATTACAACCCTAAATTTGTGCAACGAAAATCATCAAGAAATACTAAGTATTTTTTCCAAAGAATAGCTTTTCTAGAATGGCTCGATACTCAGAAATCCTACTGCGAATAAAAAAAAGTCGAATTCTGATTCTAAACACCTGAAAAGTGAGAAATGCTGGCGTTCACGGTTTATGTAGGAAATGTACTAAAAACACCAAAAATATGCAACAAAACCCTAATTTTCTCAAAAACTGTTCAGTAGGATTTTTTCTAACTGAGGTTCCAGTGTTTTCTACCCTCATATTGGCGAGGGGGATCGGTGTCAGTAAAACAAGTTTCACCCGCTTTAGCGCTGGCCATTGTGGTGACCGATCCACCTAGCCTTGGCATATGGAGTTGGCGTGGTGGAAAAATGTCTGTAAATTGTGTATAATTATGTTTTCATATTTTTTTTCTGCATTTTTGTGTAAAGTGCTTTGGTGTGCATGTGTGAGAGCAATTTTGAATGTGAATGTGAATTAGTAAAGGAATTATTCAAGGAAATGTGCCGATTTGTCGATTGGCGGTTTTAGGCACTGTTTTGGTAAAGAGGAGATAATGGCAAATCGTTAATTTTGTATACTTCTCTCAATTGAAATGTAAAGTCATTATTATTTTCCTGTTCACAAAGGTCAGTGCCATCTTTTACTAAAAAATAGACAAAGAAATTGTCTTTATTTGAAGCTACAGCCAACGTAAAGCACGCATAATTCTGAACGAAGACCATGTCGCCATTTTGGATTTTCACAAGAAAGCACTTCGTCCATATTATCCTTCCGATAACGCATGTAAAGACAAGTAATATTGTGTTGTAAAGCTAGACATCTGCAAGTTTGGGTGTTTACCTGTGTAGTAGTGTGTAAATAATGGAGACAAAACGTTTAATCTTGCCATATTTCCATATTTCTCTCGGTCCATAACGTATTTTCTCAGTACTTTCTGAAAACAACAAACTTGCGGCAAGCGGCAGGCGGCAGCGCAGAAATGCGCATGCGTAGGGTAAATGTGGGTAATATCGCGCATGTGGTAATATCGTGCACCCCCCCTAAAAGGCACATTTTTCAACAATTTTTTTTAAATTTTTTTTTTTTAGTTGGCCACATTATGTCAAGTTTCAAATTAATACATTTCATTTACCTGGGCTATACATGTATATAAGGAGCGAGAGATGCACAAAAACCCTCAATAATCGGCATTTTCAAGTCTTGCTAACATAGCTTTTTCTATAGTATTCCCCATAGAGCTTATATCGCTCAGGCATGTTGTTATATCGCTCACTTTTCATAAAATAAAATAAATATATATAAATGGCAATAAAATAAAGAGCACAGCCCTACAGGGTAGCTTTATAAGTCATCTATAACATGTATCATTTTGAAGATGCTACCTCTCACCATGCAGGTGTGACAGCATTTGGGCTGAACCACCCTGTTTTCACACTTTTGAGTGTGAAAACAGATGAGCGGATTTACCCAAAAGGTCAAATGCATTGTATTTCAATGGGTGAGCGATATAACACAATGATATAAGCGATATAACCAAAACTACAACGATATAACCCAAAAATTTAACCAGACTTTTAGGCCCCTGCTTACCCTACAAGGGGGATGCAATTGGCATTTATTTTTTCTCTATTTTTTTAATTTTAAATATTTTTTTTAGAAATACTTATAAAAATCGTTCTTAATGACAGTGGAAAAGAGTGGTAAGGAAAATTTGGGTAATATCGTCACTAGGTGCGCGATATTACCCATATTTACCCTAGTCCAAACAAATATGGTGGGTTACGTTTTTCGATCCCTAGTTACGGCATCGAAAATAGCTAATATAATGATTTCTCTGATCTCACACATGAATGTTTATTAAAGTGTGCCATGTCTGTTAATACGATACAACGTTATAGACAATGGTCGCACTCTTTCTACTGATGCAGTGCAGTTTCCTTGCCGCCTGCCGCCCAAATGGCAGCGGCTGCCGCGTGATTCCGCCTGTCCAATCAGCGCACAGTAGCGCCCACTCTCCCAGCAGAGATCTAGGTTTAGCCAAGAAGGCAAAGATGACTGCGCAACATGTCGAATTTCTCCAATCATATCAAATTATTTACCATCCATACAAAGCAAATTGACAGATATAAGGGTCATTTACTAAGGTAGGCACATGCGGGCTGACAGAACCTTGAACTCCAGTCCAGAATGTATTGTCCGTTTCTCGGACATCGTATGTCCTTTATTATCGCTCATTCCAAGTCGTCTCGCAGAGACACGTCTGCCAGTGGTTAAAGCTAAGCTCTATCATTATTATTTAAAAAGTTAGCCCACAAACGACTTAGAGAATCTTCAACGGAGATAAGTCTGCCAGTGGTTAAAGCTAAGCTCTATCATTTTCATTTAAAAAGTTAGCCCACAAACGACTTAGAGAAATGCCAACTCGTCTCACGGGGATAAGTCTGCCAGTGGTTAAGACTAAGGTCTATCATTTAATATTTCTGTTAGTTCTAAGCCGATCCCCCGAGCCTTGTGCATTTTTAGAAATGAACGAGCTATGAAGAATGAAGTATCACAGAACAATTGTTTCTTGTTACACATTGGCATAGAGAATATATTTGCACCTAGTCAGGATTTTGCCCTAGAAGCAATCTGTGAGGCAAAAAACAGCCAAAATGAGCCACTGGTCTGAAGTATAAAACTGGGCATCGATCACTATAGAGCTACAAAGAGAGAGAATCGATGTCCAGTAATTAGATGGCAGTTATGACGCCTCTGGATATCCCCATCAGACAATGACACAGCTGCACTGTAAAAAAAAAGTTGTCAAAAAACAGTGAATCACTGGCAACTTTTGGACACAACTTTCACCGTTTTTTATCGGTGACAGTCACTGTCAATTTCATGTAGAATCACTGTTAATTTTGCATTGAATCACCGTTGATTTTATGTAGATTCACCATCAATAGATTTAGAGTATTCAAATATAAAGAGATCCAGTGTTGTTGCCAGTGCTATTACAGACTTTTTGGAATATTCTATAAGCCACACAGGGAGTCTGATTATGGTGACTTAGTACTGTAGTATACATCTAAAAACTTACAGATAAGCCATACTTTGACTTTGTCCTGATCCTATACGCCACACTGGTGATCCGACTTGTATACTAGCCGTTGCATATACACAAGGATTGATACAAGGCAGTTTCCAGAGGAGGGGATATATGCAGTGTATGTTACCACAAGATAGGGGTATAGATCCATACAGCTACTTTCTTCTGGATATTATCAAATGATCATAGTATTTTATCAAACCCATAACAAGATTGAATTGTTAAATTGTCAAACATAGATTAATTGAAAATCACCATTATTTCAACTTTCAATGTATACTCCACTTCAAGGGCTCACACTTTCCAGAAAAATCTTCTTATAAACCAGGCCACCTATCTATGACAGGACCCACTATATATGTGGCTCCATCTGAGATTTGACATTAGAAGATGAATTTACTGTGAATCATTGTAATCCAAACTAGGTTAGCACTTAGCAAGGATCCACTGTGAAATGGCTGATATTTACAATGCTTAATTGTACTCCAAATAACAGTGAATCAGCGTTAAATTTTACACAGTAAATCTGTAAAAAGTACATCGATTTTTTACAGTGTGATATAAACTCTAGCCCCATTTAAACCACAGCGGAGGGCCAAGACAAAGGAATTCACACCTTGGTTATTTCCACTTAGACTCACATAACCTTCTAGCTGTGGTTTAAAATAGTTAGACAATGGTTATGAAAGGGTAGGTAGGATTAACCACAGCTTATAAAGCTGTGGTTAATTCTATTTACCCTTTCATAACCATAGTCTAACTATTACATATACCATGATGTGACTTCCATTATAAAAACACCATTGAATCTATAACGTGGTTCCTGACCCACATACAAAATCCCCGGGCCCTAATTTAAGCCATGCTGGAGCTTAGATTAAAACCGCAGCTCAAGCTGAGTAGAGCTTTTATGATGGAGCGACTTGATGATAGATCTGACATTGACTGTAGGCCGAAATCCCTTTGATGATTGCGGCCATGATGTGGTCTCTATGGAATCCCTGATTGTAACTGCGACATTAATGAAAACATGGCTGTTTGTAAATCATGTGACCCTTCTGTTCATTTCTTTTGGGAATGTTGGCTCAAGTTATGACGAGGTTTTGCACTGATGTGTTATCCTTGTAGGCCTACATGTATCTGCAAGTACTGCATATATATATATATATATATATATATATATATATATATATATATATATATATATATATATATATATATATATATATATATATATGCCTTAACATAATGCGTCCCCGTCAATTGCCTTCTGGTGCGATTCATACTCATAACTAAACGATAATTTCATCTAGCATATTTTAACAATAACACAGAGGTCGACAAGTCTATGTAATACTCATTCATAAGAGTTGAATTGTCTCTAAAAAATGTTATTTTGCCATTGTCTATTTATTAATTTCATCTAGTCGTGTTGTTTCCGTTAATCTATTTATATCTATGCTGTTTGGCTTGTTGCTTTCCTCCTTATTTTTTTACTGTCTGTTGGTCAAATGGAGGGTGCCAGCTAAATCAATCACCACACTATTGAGGGCCCAATATAGAGATCTATACATCGGCATTGATCCAGTCCTGTAGTACCATTAACAGTTCCCTAAAGAGCCAGTTGTATGTGTCTTGTTGGAGTGTTTACATTAAACATAGGCTAGGTAGGGAATTTTCTCCCTAGATGCCATGACTCATACGTGTGATTTCGGTACACCCCACAACGCTACAACTTTAAGTGTTGTTATGATGTGTTATTCTGTGTCGTTATGATGACCAGTACTTCATACATCGATGGCTTTCCCCATGCTGTGCACCATACATAGTCCATCCATGGCGTCCTGAGTTACCATAGTTACAGGTCTGTTGTATGGCGGCTTGGCAGAAGTTTACCCTGAAGAGATGTGCTGATGAATTATTCACATGTATACATGCTGGGTAGGCCTCCATACAGAGACTAGAGTTAGTCTGTGGGCTATTTGCACCATGGATATGGAGGCTTATAATCGTTCAACAACTTTATGCTCATCATATTCTATGTAATAGATAGACTATGGTTATGAAAGGGTATGTAGAAATAACCACAGCTTGCTGGTGGAGCCAGACGAGGGCGAAGCCCAAGTCGCCCACCAGCAAGCTGTGGTTAATTCTAATACCCTTTCACAACCATTGTCTATCTGTTTTAAACCATGGTATGCAATATAACCAAGGTGCGAATCCTTTGTCTTAGCTTTCCACAGTGGTTTAAATTATCATATGCAGCAAGTGAAATTACTGTTACTGATCTTAATCAAACAAGGCAGTACTAGTATAGGTTAATTTTTAAATTGGGAGGTGAGAGCTGACATGAGGAAACGTCGTACATATAGTGCAGTAGATAGTGCATAAACATTGGCACTTCCGGCGGCAAGCATGAAAATCGGCACATAGGTCCTTCTCAATGTGCTGAATCCATTTCTAAGTGGAAACATCATTTTTGAAAAGTGTTTCTACTTGGAAAATCGATTTGAAATAAAAAAGTAGAAAATGTTTTTTTTAATCACATTAAATCCAATATGATTCTAACAGAACAGAAAAAGGGGTCAACTCACATAAAACTACTGCAATCCACCCATGTTAATTATACAAAGTCCAAATAAGCAATGACTCTCTTTCTGACTCTTTCTGAATGGAGTCAGTGCCTGATTCCCTTTAGAAAGGGAGCTATGTGACTCCCTTATGCGATCCCTGGTGTTGCTTCCAACATGCCTCCACAATTACTGATATCCACCCATGCCAATTATATAGAGTCCAAACTAGTAATGACTCTCTTTCTGACACTTTCTTTGACTCTTTCTGAATGGAGTCAGTGCCTGACTCTCTTTAGAAAAGGAGCCATGTGACTCCCTTATGCGATCCTTGGTTTTGCCTCCAACATACCTCCACAATTACTGATATCCACCCATGTCAATTATATAAAGTCCAAACTAGCAATGCCTCTCTTTCTGACACTTTCTTTCTGAATGGAGTCAGTGCCTGACTCTCTTTAGAAAAGGAGCCATGTGACTCCCTTATGCGGGTCCTGGTTTTGACTCCAAGATTACGAAAATATTATTAAAATGAATGGCATATGAACCATATTAATTACATCAAGTCCAAATTAGCAACGAATCTCTTTATGACTCTCATTCTGAATGGAGTCAGTACCTAGCTCCCTTTAGAAGGGGAGTTATGACTGTGAGCAGCTGAGGAGAAAGGTACATTCAGGAGCGATTTTTAGTACTGGGGTTTGGCCACTAGGGGACATCACAATGATCACAAATGGGAAAATGGGCCAAAATTTGCTCTAAGGTGATCTTTTACATAGAAAATGATGGTTTTCTTCAAAACATTCTATTTTGGGGTAATCCTTCCATATTTGGAATGTAAATGGAACGTTTTGAAGCCAATATGAGGCCTAAATAAAGCTTTCTCCCTAAAACGTGTTGCCATGGCAACCACAACTTCCTTCCAAATTAAAAACGAACGAATTCCAATCTATAGAGAAATTCATAGGGATTACTGCACTGAAAACAGAATGTTAATATCAGTTCTTTATCCAGATTTATGACAAAAAATATGAAAAATAGTGGTTAGGTAATGAGTGAAATTTTGCAGAATCATGATAATTAGATATAGAAATACAATTAAAACAACAAGAGATAGAGCCTATTTGCTGTTTGGCAAGGGTATCACCATCCCAGATTCGTGAAGCAATTTCTCAAAAACTAGAAGGGATATCTCTATCTATGATACCTCATTTGAAAGCTTATGACTTCAATTTTAAAACATACATTTCACCTCGGATATCCCTTTCTCCTCATCTGTCCACAATTATTTGTGACCCTCTTATGTGTGCCCTGGTTTTGCATACAAAATGCCTCCAAAACTACTGCTGCCCACCCATGTTAATTTATTAGCGATGACTCCCTTTCTGACACTTTTTCTTATCTCTTTCTGAATGGAGTCAGGGACTCCCTTATACGAGTCCTGGTTTGGAGTCCAAAGTACTGCTATCCACCGATGTTAATTATATGAGACCCATTTAAACGAAATGGGATGGAAATCTCACTTTTAAGAGCCTAGATAATGGCTCTTTCAGTAGCATAGGGTGGAAAAAATATCCTTTTTGGAAAACGAGTTTCTTACATTTTCTAACATATGAATAGTTATCTTCTGGCAAACTAAGTTACACATCAGATTTCTACCCCCCATTTTCCCAAAATGAGGGACACAAATATCGCCTAAGAGTGAATATTGGCTAATATACTACTTGTCATATACCAATTGGAAGCTCTAGCTGTACATGAATATAGCAATATCAGAACATTTTACATCTGCAACTTCTGACCCATTTTGTCACATAATTATAGAGTCACATTATTAGCAGTGACTCTCTTTCTGACTCTCTTTGCGAATGACGGTTAATGTGACCTTCTTATGTGAGCCGTGGTTTTGCCTCTAACATAGGAGCAGCCAGAATGAGGCTATGGTCCACAGCCCTTATCATGTCCTCTGCTCCTCCAGTACCTAGCTATAGGGAGGTATAGGTCACCATTCTACCAGATACCATCTTATGGCCAATACAGGCTAGCATTATCTTACCAAATATCACACATACTGCAAAATCTGACTATCTGATTATGGGGACTTTTATAGCATATTATACAACTGCAAAAACTTGCATATAAGCCGCACCCCGTCTATGTGCCAATCATATAAGCTGCACTGGGATCTGACTCTAGTACGATCTGCAGCCTACATAAGAGGTTTTATGGTATAATGGGATGACACATGAAGACAATTAAAGTATACTTTACCCACGCCCTGGTATGTTATTTATTGGCATTACTGCCCCCTAAATGTGTACAGAACCTCTTATAACAGAGACCTTCCGACATAGCACTTGTATGACAATAAACCGGATGGGAACCTGTTCCCGGGACCAGCACGTGCAGGCTGACACGAGCAGCTCTCAGAACGTAACTTGTTCCTGGCACCTATGGTCTGTTGGAGTGTGGTACCAAGCTAAATCTCGCAGGATATTCCATGGACAGAACTAACATGGCTGCGCATATGGACCTATCCGAATTATTGCTATAGACATACAGTGGTCAGTAAGTGGCAGGAAATGACCAGCGGTCCCTAGCCTCAGTCTGATAGCTAGGCCACGCCCATGCATACTATTTGAGAGTCCCCCATTCCTCCACAATTACTGCTACCCACCCATGTTTATCATATAGATTCCAAATTAGCAATGACTCTCTGACTCTCTTTCTGAATGGAGTCCATGCCTGAATCTCTTTAGATAGGAAGCTATGTGACCCCCTTATGTGAGCCCTGGTTTTGCCTCTAACATGCCTCCAAAGTCACTGCTAACTATCAAATTTTGTACCTGTGCGGCTTGACCTCACAGGTGGTAGGCATTGTTTTGCTATTGCTTATACAGTGTAGAAACTGTCATTTAGAGTGTACTATATTGTTCATGGTTATGTGGGCTAGTAGGTACTCGTGAGTAGTGTGGAAGGTGTTGGGGCCTTTTTAATGTCACCTTGACCAATGCAGAGGAGACTTTCTCACGTTTAAGTTTTGCTTGCACGGATTAGCAGTGGCCATCATTGTCTTAAATGTGAGGTATGAAAATGAGGTATCCCCCAGCACTCCCTGTAGTTTGTAGGGTTATATTATAAGCTGCACCCCGAGTTTGGAAGACTCTCATTCATCCGGCTTGCAGAAATTAAAACCTGTTAGGGGTGCATCATGGCACCATTGGATTTAGCATGCAATCACAACACACCAATCTGTATACAACCACTACATTCAGTCTATTCCTACCTGCAAATCACCATGAAGAAGCAACTGCAATTTTATTTCATAACTCGATTTTGGGACGTATTAACTGGTAATGTATCTTTCAGCCCTGACAAGTACTCTCAGGAGCTACATTGATGCATGATGCCTACCCTTTGTATCAAATCAATAGGATCACTTGAATATAGCCTGGTGAATTACTCACCGTGGCTGCATGAGGACCAAAGGCATTATAAGGGTTACTAGGGTTTATATGGTGATGAGGAATGCCGGGTCTGTTTAAGGGCTAAATAAAAGGAAACAGGTATATGGTCAGTGCAAATGTGGTAGTAAAGGGAGTGGTCGTCAGGAGGGAGTTGACTGTATATAACACCATGGATTAATGAAACAAGTACCCCTTGTGACCCCTTCACATAGCTCCCTTTCTAAAGGGAGTCAGTCACTTACTCAATTCATCAAGAGAGTCAAAAAGATTTAACACATCTAGAATTTATAATTATAGTTGACATGGCTGGGTAGCACTAATTTTGGAGGCATGTTGGCAGAAAAAACAGGCTCTAAAGGGAGTCAGGCATTAACTCCATTAAGAAGGAAAGTTAGAAAGAGAGGCATCGCTTATTTGGACTCTATATAATTGACATGGGTGGGTAGCAATAATTGTGAAGGCATGTTGGAGGCAATACCAAGGATTGCATAAGGGAGTCACATAGCTCCCTTTCTAAAGGGAGTCAGGCATTGACTCCATTAAGAAGGAAAGTCAGAAAGAAAGTCATTGCTTATTTGGACTTAATATAATTGACATAGGTGGGTAGCAGTAATTGTGAACGCATTGTTGGAGGCAAAACCAAGCATCGCATTAAGGAGTCACATAGCTCCCTTTCTAAAGGGACTCAGGCACTGACTCCATTCAAAATGAGAGTCAGAAAGGGAGTCATTGCTAATTTAGATTATGTATGATTAACATTGGTGGATATCAGTAGTTTTATCTGTGTATACCCCTTTTTCCTGTTCTGTCAGAATCATATCAAATTTGATTTGATTAAAAAAAAAAAGATTTCTACATCTTTATTTCAAATAGATTTTTCGAGTAGAAACACTTTTCAAAAATGATGTTTCCACTTAGAAATGGATTCAGCACATAAAAACACCCTTAGAGGCCAATTTTCATGCTTGCCGCCACAAGTGCCAATGTTGGTCAAAATCACTGCTCTATCTATTCTACTAATATTTCAGAGAAAGGAGTTGAAATATCACATAATATGCATACACAATTTTTCTATGAATGTCTATGAACAATGACTAAAGCTAGACTACCAACCACATCCCGAGGTGTTTGAAGGACCAGGACCTATAAGAGCTGCGACACTCAAATCTCCCGAAGTAGATGTTTTAAGAAATCAATAATTTCAATACGCACGTCCCCTTCAATCTCATGTCATTAACTTGTCCCATGAACCCCTACCACATACTACCGATGCTGGATTTCGCCAGTATCCTTATCCGTGCATATTGTTGGGAATCCTGGACAATAGCCAACTGTCCTCTAAATAGAAGCAGTATCATCAAAATAAATAAGAAAAGACAATGTGGAAAATTGATGGACTATTAAATTGATGTTTACTATGTTAATGGGCCAGCATTTAGCTTTATAACTCTGTCAATACTGAGGTCGGGGTATGTGTGTGTGTGGTGGGGAGAGGGGGGGTATAGGGTAGGATATAGACCAGGATGCATCACGGCGCCATGAGTGGTTTGCTATGGTAACTGGGGATGCACTGTGTGATGCTATTGATCCCTTGTTTTGGGAGGAACCTGATGGCCAATGGGACTACCAACAATATATGCATGTTCTAATGTTAACCCTTTAAGGACGGCATGTCGCTAAAATATGACATTTGCATTAGGAAGCACCAATGCAGCCCTGGCGAAGTAACTCGCTGGTGCTGCATTGTTGCAACATGCCGACCCTTCAGGAGTGTCTCAACCCCGTTGGGTTGTCACAATGCTTGAAGGCCAAACTGGTGCGTTACTCACCAGGGCTGCATTCATACATCATGGTGAAAATGGGCATCATGCATTAAGGCATTACGCCATACTATATATATATATATATATATATATATATATATATATATATATATATATATATATATATATATATATATATTCAACCCCAATGAGAAAAGTCGGGAAAAGTGGGGGCAGTGGGGCCAAGGTCCCCAATCAGACACTCCTTTTCTATACAATTCCATTATAAGCATGTATATGCACCATGATGCAAAAAAAAAGCTGATGATGCTCCCCCCGCCCGCGCGCTCCATGATAAGATTTCCATCCTACGCCTCTAACTTGGGCAGACAGGGAGAGGGGTAAAGTTATATAGAGACCATGCAGCCCTTTGGGAACGTTACCTCTTCAATTTAAACGCTAAATAGTACACATCATACAATTACCTGGATATAAAAGACTGATACTCCCATACCATATAATATACTTCAAAGCCACATCGGGCCAGCGGTTTCTCCCCCCACCCAAAGACCTTAAAATAGAACTGGCCAGACTAATATACTATGGGCATATGACCACTCAATACATTCAATCAATGTGACTGTTTGCTCAACACCTTAGCTGCCCACCCCACACCCCACCATGGCCGCTTGGTTACTGACCTGCTTACTGGTGCCAGGTGAGCAGGTATGAGCTGCTCTGTGTATTACAGCAATTACACCTGGTAATGACACCTGGATACCCACAGCCTCACACCTACCTGTCACCACACTCACTGTTAGTTCATAAATCACACTTCACTCATCAACTGGTGTGACTATGGACTACTACTATGATATGTATACATGAGTGCTGTGATTTATGCTATCAACTGATACTGTATTGTATGAAATAGGCTATATGATAAGTCTATGGATATTCAGTCATTCATATGTAAATATATAGTATCCTGATTCTTCCCAAATGACATGTAAGTGAACAATGTATATATTATGGAACATCTCACCGTTAGTAGGGCTAAATAATAATATTCATCTTCAACGTATTCAATTTTTAATGGGGGTAATGGACAGCAACAAAATTGCAGATTTTCCATTTTAACCCTATGATATCCATTAAACTAGAATTGGCTTCATAGAGAGTACAGTTTCTACTCGAACCAATATGGAATCGACTGTACTAATGTATAGTCAATGATAGACCCTCTTGAGGTCATTGAATATCCAACTAAGTGCTGGGCTAGTGTGTACAGAAGGCTTGTCTTATAAACCACTGGTACACTAACAATGTGCCTCTACATGGGTACCCACAATATTGGCCGTGTCGCCGTGTCGATTTTAAGCAGGAGGGCAGTGGCATCGTGTCGATTTTTAGGTATATAAGAACTTAAGAGAAAACTCACTGTGGGTCGATTTTTATCCCCAATTTTCCTGTGTCCGTCGACTTTTAAAATGACCTAAAAGGGCTGTGTCGCCGTGTCGCCCGTGTCGAATTTTACCCATGTAGAGGCACAACAATCTATTCTATAAACAGGCACATATGCAAGTTAATGTGGATGGTTAAGTGTCTAGAAATAAGCATGGGACCTTCGTTGGCTCTGTAAACCTTTCACTTTAGCTGCACCGAGGACCTCTGCAATCAGTTTACCCTCAACCGAAATATAATAAAATAGAAATCCTGTGTTTTTTGCAAATATTTAATGAAAAAAACAACATAATAAAAATTGATGGTAAGTATTGGCACATTATAATTTTGGTATAAATTAAACTTATACTGTCAGTTTAATGTAGTTCGCTATAAAAGTTTAAATTTCCCAATTTTCGAAGGTCAACAAACTCTTAATTACTAAAATAAGAAATTTGTTTGCTAAAACTCTACATTTCACTAAATGTTTTATCCCTTCAGTAAAAAATAAGAAACCCTTTTTTTGAGTTGCCTAATTATCCCTCATCAGCCAAATATTGTTATACTTCTACTCCAGGATATTCAGTGAATTTCACTTTTTGTCCCAAAATGTTAAAGAAAATGTCCAATATATGGAACCTTACCAGCAGCCACGAGGATGGCAGCTATCAGCACGTGTAGCCCTGGTACATCCATGTTCCTGTTATCTCTACAGCTGTCCGCTAGTCCCCTATAGCCCGTGTACCCCTCCCCACCTGGAGGCCAACATTCCTGCACCAAGTCTACCTGAGCTCAGCAGAAACAGCTCCTGCCAACCTCCTCTGGGGCCCATTGTAACCCATTGTCCTGGGAGGAGTCCTTCAGTTCTCCAGTGCTTCTATATAGCATTAACAAAAGTATAGATCAGTCACTAACTCCTTGCTGTTCTTAATGATGTACCAATGTGTCCAGTTAGAGGGGTTATCCAGTATTGTACTATTGCTGTGCAGGCTGCCCCAGTGCCGGGTGGTGGGCAGGTATCAGGGGAGATCCAAGTCATGGCAGACTGACTCAGTGCCAGGTGTGGAGGTAGGAGGTGGTGTGGGGGACGGGCCCGGGCCTGCAGCCTGCCAGCACTACCTACGTGACCCACACAACATGGGACACAAGGCCTACAGGTAGACTCAGTGGTCTCACTTTGTACACCAACGCATGTTGACAATTATATAATGCCTGCCCCCACCCACCATGTATTCCCCCATGGTCCTACTACTACTAACCCTGGGTAAACAACACAGTCTTGGCCAACTCAGCCAGAGGCCAAAGGCATTGCATGCTGCTTAGCATGCTGTCACTTGCATGTGTTAGTCCTATTCCCGAGAGAGGCCACAGGGGGGATCATACCCCTCAGTCAGACATAGGCCTAGACATAGTCCAACAGTACAATTAGAGGGCCCTGTGCTAATCCATTAATGATAGGCTGTGCATGTTAATACTGAGTCCTGCATGCAGGCAAATGCTAGAAGTATGCCCCAGAAGTGCTCCCCAGAGGCAGGCGCGGTAGCAGTCAGTGGTGTCAGAGTGGGGATCAGTCAACCGTGTCTGCTGATCAACCCTGCTCACCCAGCACTCACAGAGTCCCTCAGCCGTGTCCATTCACGTATCTACATCAATACTATCTCAATGTGCACGTATTAAGTACTCATGCCAATATCAAATGGTACTCTAGCACAGGTTATACATGCTGAATTACTGCCATATACATGGCTATAAAACACTGAATGAGAGCCACATGAGACCTAATCATGCCTGGTCATTATTTTATTATTAAACCGAGCCAACATCACATGTTTGTCAAAGTTGCTAAGAGACACACACAATAGCAGACAATTAGGTGGTGAGGGTTGAGCCTAGTGAGGGGTGTACACGTCGATGTGTTACTATGGCAATGATACACCAACAATCAATATGCCACACCCACCGGGTAACCCACCCTAACGCCACCTGCCTTCAGTAGCTAGAACTAACCTACATAGTGGAGCCGCCTCTTGGTAAACTGTTCAGTACAACCCCAATCATCGCCCAGAGAAGGTGTATATGTGGCCTCTCAGTCTGGTAGTATAGGTGAGTGCATTAAAGGTATTTGTGGGTAAAAATAAGGAACCAAATAAATATCATGCAGTTGTAGAATGGTTGTGGGACATGTATGTGTCTGTGAATTGTGACATTTCTACATGACATCTCTGTGATCACTGTTTAGGGATATTGGTGTGTCCACAGTACATTTACTACTGTAAGCCTGCAGTGTGTACATAGGTTCCTTATCATTGTATCAGTTAGCCTTCTCGTTGTACAGAGACACCGGCAGCACCATTTAGATCTGTCTCATTTGACCCACATATTGCTAGCTTTAAGACCTAGTATTAAGGCAATTTACTATATAAAACCTTAAGTAGGACATGCATGTAGGTGCATCACAGCATGACAGGTCTCATAAATAGATATATAACCTATACATAGATGGGCCTAATGGTAATATCCTCCCCAGTACTACAGTAGGCTTATACTATATTTTAGGCCTATTGTTGATACAGTGATGACTATGACTATTAAATTCATATATAAGCCTATATAGAGGGGCCCTTGATGGGGGGGTCCCCATGTCGCATGTCGATTTTAAGAAATGGCCATGTCGCATGTCTATGTCGCTTAAAAATGCTCATGTCCCATGTCGATTTTAAGAACTGTCCATGTCCCATGTCACTATCTTTTTAAGCCTCATGTCCCATGTCACTAGGCCTCATGTCGCATGTCGAATTTAAGAAATGCCCATGTCGCCATGTCGAATTTAGGGGTCTAGGGCCATTATAGACATTTAACCATTAAGCTAGGTACCGTTGATACCATTATGGCCTTATAATCCCCTTATCCCCCTCATACACTGGAAATAATGAATCTCAAATGTTAGGTCAAAAGGTTTTACTAACTTTTGTACCAACCACTAGTGAAGAACATATGCCCAAGTTGCTAGATCCTATCAGTGGCAGCGGCACATGGCCCTGGCCAATATGCAACAACAACAACAGCATGGGTTATACCTGTGCAATGGTAACTCCATCCATTGAAGCCAGTCTGTCGACATAATAATTACTTTCCTGTAGAAATGGCTGTAAAGAGGCTTGAGTCTGTCTTTGATATATCATTTTTTGAAAACACATTAAAGGTTTCTCATTCAAAAAAACTCATTGGAATAGGTTACTACGTGTTTACAAAACAATCTTGTCATACATATAGATAACGTCTCATGATTTACTTGTGTTGCCACCTTGCATTAAATTACTGTGACTAGCTAGTTATTTAAAAGTTGGTCAGAGCTGGTGAATTCTTAGTTCGATTTTGTTTGTCTTAAAATTGAAATGGCAACACTTGCATTCTTAAAAATCGAAATGGGACAAGGCGACCCCCCTCCCCATCAAGGGCCTGCCATCATTCTCAGGATTTCGAAAACGGCAACGGGGGTCCAGTAGACATCAGAGTACCCAAGAGAGTTGCGCCATGGATTGTGGATCAAAATACCACTTAATAAATGCCAAAAGAGCTTAAATGGTGTCTAGACCCCTCCTCCCTGCATCCCTCCCTGTGGGTCCCATCTCTTGATTTGGTGAGAAGCCTGCCACGTCACACTTGTTGATGATCTGTTACTGGGGCAAAAAAAAAATAAGGTGTGTTTCAGGTTACATGATGTGAAAATCTAGGTAGGGTAGGACGGATTTTTAAAAACCTTTTTTTTTTTTTACTTTGGCCTGAAAAGTACAAAAAAAAATCTTTTAGCTATTGTAACACATCTTTTTTTTTCTAAAAAGGGGGTATATAAAAGGTATCCCTGCAGGGGGCAGAATAGCTACCCAAAAATTGACTCGCAAACTTCAGCACCGACTCACCGACAACAGCATAGACTTGTGGGCTATCAAATTGACTCTGAAATAGCCCCAAAATTATTTTGAATATAAACAAAATTGGGGGTCCGGATGGGGGGTCCCAATTTCCCATGTCGATTTTAGGAAATGACCATGTCACCATGTCAATTTTAAGAAATGTCCATGTCCCATGTCACTATCTCTAATATTCCTCATGTTGCATGTCACTAGGCCCCAAAATGGCCATGTCGCCATGTCGAATTTAGTGGTCCACACCCATAAAATTAGATAATAATGTCTAGGGTCGGCCTTGTTTTGCTAGGTAGGGTCGGGTAACCTGAAACACACATTTTTTTTTAATTTGGCCCTCTAGAGGCATGTGCAGAGTAAGCTACGGATGGATAAAGTTACATAACCTCCTCTATACATGTGCATGGAGGTACAACGTGAGGTACAGCTGTGGGACAGGTGCATACTCAGCACCATCCATTGTCCGTTGGCCCCTATCTGTGTCATTATACATATTGACAATTAGAGCATAAATTCACATGACAACTCATGTACCAATATTTCCCTCAGTCCTCCCCCACATTGCAATATGGGCAATTGTTGGGACCTCTACCGGCTCTAGCCTGCTGGGAAGTGATGAACATTGCTTATAACGATGAACATTGCTTATAGTTATAAGGAGCAAATTTGCCTTGCCGAAATGTCCTCTTTATAACAAGATTTCACTGTACAGGTATCATTACCTGGTCTTCTTTACACGATAACGATTAAAACGTTGAGTCAAAGATGTCTTTCCTTATGTAAGGTGTTAGCTGGGGATTGTGGTATGGCTGACAATACTCCTTGGTGAGAGCCTGAGCATCTGTCACATGTACCCCCCACTGTCAGTAACAGTCAGCTGGCGTGTAGAAATAACCCACCGTACTTATTACAGTATCAGTGTTAGTGATAAACTATCCATCTCAGCCCTGTCCTCACACGACCAAATACAGGTGAGCACTACACACAGTTCAACAGTTCATACTCATATCATATACAATCATATATATATATATATATATATATATATATATATATATATATATATATATATATATATATATATATATATATATTATATATATATATATATATATATATATATATATATATATATATATATATATATATATATATATATATATATACAGGGGTAGACATTAACACTGGCCCGGGAGCCAATGGCCCGTAGTTTTGTGTCCTGGCCCGCAGTTTTCTATAGAATTACCTTCCTATGGGCCCGGGTGGCCCACAGGAGTGGGTAAATGAATTTCTAGGGGAATATATCTGTACCAATATAGTCTTGTCATATGTCGTTGGAAAGAGGAAATCTATGGGAAAACGACCATTCTGGTTAGGCCCTGATATAAATCAAATTATTGTCCGGGCCCGTAGTTTTCTGATGCTACGGGCCCGGATGGCTCATGGCTGAAAAAGTTAGTGTCTACCCCTGTATATATATATATGTATATGTATATATATATATATATATATATATATATATATATATATATATATATATATATATATATATATATATAATTATATACATTTTTGACATTAGGCTCGTGACTAGGGGGGTTCGTTGGCTCAAACAACCCCCCCCCCACCACTGCCCTCATGTACCATGAAATTTCTACCCTAGCTGGCCTGAAAGTGGAGATAATTAGCTCCATGCCAGTTTTCGTGGACAATTATTAAGGTCTCTAGAGAGTAAACCGTGCAAGCATTGTCCATTTATCAGTTATATGATTCATTCAATTTATAGTTTTGCGTGCAAATCGAGTAATTATTAGCATATGCATATATACGTCCCTATAAAGCACAGGCTACTTACCCTGACCTTAGGACTCATAACATAAGCTGTGCTTTAAGATCACTGGGAATTGTGCAACTGTATTTACCTGTGTGACAACCTTATTTCAGGTATAGTCAGTAAGGATGGCACTCCGGTACACAGCGCGCGCCGTACAATGTCTCTGTCACAGAGCGGTGTGGGTACAACAGGCCAGCAGGACACTAGCCACCTCTGCTGTCAGGAATGTGGATGGTGAGTTGGAGATGCATCCATGATTTGAGGTTTAAGAGTTAACATCTATGCCCATTATCTATGTATAGACCCCTCCCTCACTTGAAGCCATCCCTTACCAATATCCTCTCTCATATCTCATCCTTCTTTTTTAGACATTTCTGTCAATACATCGTTTTTTGTGACCCTCAGTTCTAACTAATGAGGTGCAGTTTTATGTAACCCTACATCTGTCACCTCCTGTCAGCTGCTCATGTCCATATGGTGTGTTTGTGTTGGGGGTGGGGGGTGGGGAGAGAGAGTGCTGGCAAAAGACCAGGAGGTGGGGAGGGGTGGATACCAACACCCTGTCCTATAGTCCAGTAGAGGAATACATTTTACATCATTGAAATAATTTCCTAGCTATCACTGGAATTCCTAGGGTGCAACGTGGATGCAATTCAATGGCCACACATACTAACCATCCCGCTAATCCAGAATTGGGAACCGGGCTTGCAAACAGTAATAACTGTCCAATCTCTGCCACAACTCTGAGTGAATCTCTGGTTCCTCTAGTTGCAGGAAAGTACAAAAAGACCATTAGTTATGGTTGGCCTGGCCCTTTACTTAATCAAATTACTGTCAAATTTCCTATAGTTGAAGGAAAAGTAAGTTATGGTTGGCCTGGCCCCTATACTTAATCAAATAACTAAACCTCATACAGTATGTCAATAATACATTCATGATATGGCGAGTTGAAAAATAAGACTATTGACTTATGTGGGCCTGAGGTGTGTTTTGATGAAATTTTGTACCTTTTGATAACAAATGTATGATTACATTTTAAATGCTCTTTGTCAGATTAAAAAATTTATGAATGAATCCAATCATCTATCAAAAATATTTACAATACATATCAATAGTCTTGAAAGTTTAAGTGATAACCTTTATCAACATCCACAGGTAAGAAGCTGTTTACACCTGGCCCCCTCTGTGTGTCACGGACAACCAAGGAGGCCATGTTACGAGATGTTGGCTCGCGAGAGACAGATTTTGTACAGCTGATACACGACCTGCGACATGGGCTTGTCAAGTTAGCAGGTATGTTCTCAATTTGTATTGTGATATAAGAAATGACTGTAAGTATTCCTGATTCAGAGATTACATAAGTTGACTTCTATGTGCTTCATTTCATTTTGATAATTATATTACTAGATGCCTATAAAATAGATAACTTGACACTTAAATAGGAAGCTGCTCGGGTCATCTTAATCTTTTTGATGCATGTCAACATAGGTGCAAACCCAATTTTATTTGATATTTGTATTTCTGTAGGAGTGTCACCTGAAGACTATGCATGTGTGCCCATGCAGGGAAGTGGTACATTTGCATTGGAGGCAGTTCTTAGCACAACTGTTCCTAGGGATGGAGGCAAGGTAGGAAGGATAAGTCTTCTGAATGGGTTATGATTGGGAAATGGTACTAATTTATTATTCATTAGATACCATTGTTTCTACAAGGGACAGTTTTCATGATAAAGGATGTTCCAAGCTATTTAAGTCATTGACCAGGTTTCATTCTTTTCTAAATCTATATAGTTCACATTAAAGTGCTAATCTGGCATTATTATCAATGTACTATTGCTACTTAGGGTAGATAGGAAACAATATGCCCAACATGTTCCTTGTATCATAAATGGAGTACAGGAAGATCATAGATGCTGCATGTTTGTATATACCATATACATATTGTAGGTATTGATCCTGGAGAATGGAGCATATGGAAAGCGGCAAGTAGACATCTGTAAAACACTCGGCATCGCCTACCACCACGAGACCTTTGGTGAGCAGGCGGATGTGGCCCCAGAACGGGTAGCAGAGATCTTACAGAATGACGGCTCATTCACCCATGTGTCAATTGTACATTGTGAAACCAGCACAGGCATCTTCAACAACATCCAAGCAGTTGGAGATGTTGTCAAGAAGCATGCACCAGGTAGGAATAAGTTTGTGTCTCATTTCCGCCTTTTACCTCATTCGAGTCATTCGTGTCATTTCCATGTAAAATGATACGTTCCGTAATGGTGGACCTTGATATAAAAATAGACAGTACATCTTAGTCTAAAAGAGAGTTTCCACTTATTCTGCCAACTGCTAAATTGAGTGGGTAAATAAGTTGGGAGGTAAGTGCATTATTTTTTTGACAAGTGACGGCAAATTCTGTCATTAATATTTAGCCCATTTGAATCATTTTCCAAAAGTTGAAGATACCACATGTAAAATTGCATTATTTAAGAACCCAATTTGTATGTAAAATGAATTTCATTTCATATTAAACACTTTTTCACATAAATTAAGGGTTCTACCATTGACACATTCTGTAAAATATTCCAGGTGCAGTGTATTTTGTGGATGCCATGAGCACATTTGGAGCAGTACCACTCAACATGAAGGAGTCCCACATTGACTACATGGTTAGCTCAGCCAACAAGTGTATCCAGGGGGTGCCTGGCTTCTCTTTTGCTGTTTGCCGCCTTGACCATCTCCTGAAATGCAAAGGTATACAGATTGACTTTAATTAAGAAAACACAGATTTTGCCAGAGGCTGTCAAATATATGACCTTGAATTGATTGCCAGCAGTTTATACAGTTTTAGGAGAACTCAGAAAGATATGGTGCACACGTTGAAGTCAGACGACTTGTTAAGCTGGTTGATGTATGTTCATAATTACACTCTATACATGGGAAGACAGCTGATGAGTAGTATAATGTGGACTAAAATTCAGTTTATCAGGATGGCTTAAGGTTGATCGCTACTCATTGAATATGGACACCTGCGCAGCTTTCTGCGCAAATAGCTTAAAAGTGTCAGAATGGGCTAATATTGGATATATATATATATATATATATATATATATATATATATATATATATATATATATTTATTTCATGGTGAATACAGACTGTCAAGGTTAAAGCAATGGGAGGGCCGTTCCCCAGGGCAGCGTGCAATAACCCTAGCTCGTATTGCACGCTGGGATCGTATTGCACGCTCCCGAGGGTCGCCATGGGTCGCCATGGGGTCGCCATGGGGTCGCCATGGGCGTTTCTAGGCTACCGAAGGTCACGTGACCTGCGCGAAATTCAAAATGGCGGCCGACGGATGTAAACAAACACCGCAGAAGTAAAAAAACGTTGCAGAAGTAAACAAACATGGATTGTGTATCTATTTTAGACTAAAATACCCTGAAATAAATACAGAGCGTCACTTAAAAGTCACCTCTTCAATGGTTACTGCACTCGTGGTGCTAGGGCCGTATTGCACTAGGCCTACGGCCAGCGTGCAATACGGCCCTAGCACCACTTGTGCAGTAACCATTGACTCAGTCACTTTAGCGTGCAGCTCTGTCTATATATATGCACATTAAGCCATTTCCAAAAAATTGACAATTCCAAACAAAATTGAGCATTTTATTGCACTTTAAATATTTGATATATTTTGAGCTAGTGATATTTGCTATTTTTAACATAAATCAGAATATTGGAATTATTTACCAATAAATCATTATCGAGATTGATATAGATCTCATCACTGTGCTTAAGACAACCAAGGGTATGAGATATATACACTCTTTACCCCAGTCCTTGGCATTTTACTCATTGTTTTGGCCTTTAAATATGAGATTGAGACCTTTTTTGTCCGATTTTTTAACTTCAAATGCCTAAAACCCTAAAATAATGCCCGGGACCCCCTATCAAAATTACTTTTTTATGTTAGCAAATGATCTAAACTATTTTTTGAGGAAATAAGAAAAAAAGTCTATGGATTTTTTTCCCGCTATTTTCAAGATATTGTTGACAAATTTTGCATCAAATTTAATTAATAGTCTTAAAACCACCACTTTTTTTTCACGAAAGGGTTGTTTTTGGACCACAATTTTATTTTTCCTATTTAAGGACACAATAAAGAATTATTCATATAAAATATGACATTGATGTGGGCAGTGGTTTATTAAGAAAAAAAATTGTGGAAATATCCTAATTTCCGGTATTTTTTGCCAAAAATAGAAAATACTTTTTTTCTTCAAAAATCTGTATTAAAAAAGTAGCTCGGGACCCCCCTATTTTTTTCCATTATCCATTTCTTAATGATCTAAGCTAACCTGAGGCAAAAATTTAGGAAATTCTATGGATGAAAAGTTAAGAGTAGCGATCAACCTTAAGTGTTAAATTCAATTTTCTAGCACAGTATTTTTTATTTAATTTGCATGCTACAGTTATATTGATGGGAATTCTAAATATGCCTGTTTCTGTATTCCTAGGTAACAGTCGTAGCCTCAGTCTGGACCTGGTTGGTCAGCATGAGGGCCTGGAGGCAAGTGGTCAGTTCCGGTTTACACCACCCACACACGCCATGCTGGCATTCCGACAGGCCATGACTGAGCTGGACCAGGAGGGTGGAGTAGCAGGGCGTAGTGCAAGGTGAATTCAAACAAACATTTTCAATATTCCAAATATTTAAGTGGATTCAGTAGATCTGCTATTCAAGCTGTGCTCTCAGATATTTGACTTGTTGTGGTACTACAGATAACAATATATTTCAGTATGAAAATAACTCAGTGATAATGAATACTCCTATAAACCCAAGAATTATACATTTTCAAGGTACCAAGCAAACAGGGAGTGTCTACGTGAAGGCATGCGGAAGATGGGCTTTGTAGAGTTTCTCCCAGAGTCTATTGCTGGCTACATTATCACTACCTACCTCTTCCCTAATGACCCCAAATTTGACTTCAAGACTTTCTACACTTCACTTTATGCCAAAGGTGACTTCAGTAAATCCTTTCTCAGGAATTAGAATAGATAATAGATATATGTTTTTGATAGACTTTTAAATGAAACAGTACATTATTTTCTATTTAGTAAACATATTCAATGATGGTAGCATTGTTTTTGGAACCTGAAACATGTGACAGTGTGAGTTTATATGACATTTACTTCACTATCTAAACGGTTTCTCAAGAACTGTGGCATTCAGTTTGTGATACTCAGTGAAATTTCCTTTTCATTAAAGGCGCACTGAACCCAGGACCTAACCCTGCCGAGTTTTGTATGCAAATGACGTTGTGGGTTCAGTGTGCCTTTAAGAAAAATATACTACTATGGCACAAACCTTATTCTCAACTAAACATGTGATTGAACCTTATCCTCAGGTCAAGTGATTTACCCAGGGAAGTTGTCTACAATTGACTGTTTCCGTCTTGGTAACATTGGGGACCTCCATCCAGCTGACATGGAGGAACTTCTAACCTGCATCCAACAGACGTGTGAGGAGATGGGACTCAAGCTACCCCTGGCATAGATTACAGAGAGTCATGGATTACCCTGATAAGAGGATTTAGACTTCTAACTGCTGAAGTGTGTGGTGTTCTTGAATCTGAATTTGTTGCAAATATGTGGTGAAATAGATACTGTGTGTTGAATGAGTTCATATTGATCATATCAACTTCATACTTTCTGAACACATTTGTCACGCAACAAATCCTCATAGATTTGCAGAAGCCATTTTTTGCGTCTTAGATCTAAAGACCATAATACTGTAAGGTACTATAATCATGCTAATTGTCTAAAAGAGCAACTAGTAACCACCAGGAGGAGGGAACTAGTCACTAATATCAGCAGGACCAATGCAATGCAAGGCCTATGATTATTGATAGAGGGACCTACATTCCCAGGCCCTCATATACAGGTTCATGATTAAGCATTGATTTGCTTTAATTACCTCTGTTTGATACATGTCCATCACCAGTATTTCAGCTGTAAACTTACACACATTGCAACATGTACAATATATTTATGTGTAACTTGTTACCCTGAGGGTGCCATACTGATTGTGGTTTCATCATGAGCAGAACATATTAATTTATAAAGTGTGACTGTGTGTATCTCCAAATCAAGTTGTTTGTGTGTATTTGGGTTTTTTGAATGATGCATATGTTGAGTAGCTATGTTTTAATTAGAATGGCAATGGGAGAAGTATTATATGCAAAGTATCTATAACTGTTGTTAATTTGATGATGCTACCTTCGGTCTGAACGGTAGCTGTGAAATGTGATATAATTCTGTTACTTTTATCTATGTAATATGTGACATGATTATTACCCCATGTATTCAATTTATAGTTTGTCTAGCAAACTGTTTTGGGCACAAAACATATTGTAATGAGGAAAATGTGTAATCACGGTTATGCATGGGAGTTGAAACACATGATTTCGATGATTATTGACAATAAAGTAATTATATCCAAGTTGCTGTATATATTTTTTCATTTTTCAGTTCCACTGATTATATCATTACTCTATAGGGTGGAGGGTAATTACATTTGTATAATTATGTTATCCATAGTCATCAATAGCTTAGAAAGGGGTTACCATGGATCCGACCATAAACATTTACAGTCTATGCCCAATGGTGGAAATGCAGGCTGCACTCCAGAAATAACACTTTAAGCATACATCTGGCAATTATATCAAATATAACAGTAGGCTGAATTATGGAGAATGGGAAGTAGGGTAGAGGAAATAGACGATGATCATTGAACAGGATGTTTATTACTCTGATATCAAAGTTTTAAACTCTGATATCGAAGTTTTAAACTCCGATATCGGAATTTTAAAAACTCTGATATCGGGGGTGAACATATCACTTGTCATAGACTTCCCTATGTAGGATAGGTACTGCCATCTACCCCACATGAGAAAACTAAAGTTTAGCCTGGTCAGGGATATCGATATGGCATCAATTTGTGTGATGCCGAGGTGTTGTGTTCAATCCCAACACTAATGTCCTAGGTCACCCCATAGATTCGATCACCATACCCTTTAAACAACACTTGGGAATAACACAGTTGGAAGGGGGGTGAAACTGGAGTTATTATATATTCTCAAAAATGACATAATATATATTATATTACACACAATATATTTCTTGTTAGAATGTCTGCACTTGGAACTACTAACTAAGAAATCAGAAAAAGACGGGTTCTTCTAGAGTATCTTTCCAGAGGACATTCTTACCACTTTTGCATGTTACCATTTGTTTGGCGGTACACAAGATCCTCCCAGCATCATTGCTGATGTCATATTTCCAACATGTGACATAATAGTATGGACGTTTTTACCAATGCGTTTCTCAGGAATATCCCAGGAATGTGACTGAGAATCTGTATCAGATATTGAGTCAAGATGACATGTTTTTTGGTATCATGTTTCACTTGAAGTGCTGTCAGGATTCTATTTTGTTTCCTGTGCTAAAGTTACACATGGGCAGTCTTAAAAGTAACCCCAGTGTCTCATGGGAATATTTTTTAGAGAATCTTGTATCTACTATTCAACTAAAAATCCATGCTTGTTGGCATATGTAGAACAGAAGCATATCATGTGGAATTAAAAAGATAAAATTCTTTGAATTAGAACCAGAAGTTACTTCGTAAACACCCCGGAGGCACATGAGAACAACTGGTTCACAAAAGACTAACACACATCCCAAGTTTAAACTACAATGACCATCTAATTCTTCCAATGTGGAACTATAGTATGATTTGTGGTTATTAGTTATTGGGCATTGCCTTTTAATTTGCCACAGTGGCCAAACTGTCTACTCATATTGCACTACATAACCTCTCGGGAATTCCTTGTGAACAGTACACATGAAACTCTCATGTGCAACTGAGTTTCTTGATTCTAGCAGTGTGTTCTTCATGGGAGATAAATGTGAAGCATTGATGTGTGATTTTCATTACATCTTACCAGAAGTTACACATGTTTGGGACTTTGGAGACACTCAAAATATTATTATCTTTGAGATATATGTGACATTAAATCAAATATTTTACAGTTCTCCCCATGTATGTAGTTGAGATGTTCTGGTGTATGTTTCTAACGATATATTAATGGAAAACCAGTGAAATGACACCAACTGTTCTCTTTTAATTCACTTTGGAGCAGCTGTGGAGGAACACAGGTGCATCTTGTGTGAAAGCCTTGTATAACTCTTACAACTTTTATTCTGATAAATTATGATATAGAATAGAATTCCGGAGAAGGGGGATATTTCCAGGGTGGGCGAATTCCACGGGAGACAAATCCTGGGGGACAATTACAGGGTGGGGTAATTACAGGGGGAATGAATACCTAGCACCCAATAAGGGTGTTACAAATCTTGAAACATCTTGCTATGGAATGTCTATTTGGAAATAAAGACCATTGTCTTCCATTCGGTATGCAGATAGGTCAGCTATATTGTTATGTATTAACCCTTGTTATCAGTGTAGTATGTAGTCCATTGGTGCTTATCTGGTCATAGTGTGAGTGCAGTGTAGCTAGGACCAAACACCATTATATAATACTGAGAATTCACCTTAGGTTATATACATTGAATTTGTATTTATTTTGTAGAGAAAGTCATTAGTCCATAATAGATAGGATACTCTAAATAATGTCTAAACAAAAATACCAATCTTTGCATAATGTTACTTTGAATAAAGGGGGAAATAGGTAGAAATAGTCCAATATGTATGTCTAGATAAGTGTTGCCACCTTGTGGGTAGTACTATTACTAAAGGACTTGAGAGGATTATGACTATCTCCCAAGATTTTGATCTAGTGTGACATGAATGTCTCGAGTGGCTCTCGAGAATCCATCTTAGTCATTGATACATAGTTCTGAACTAGAGCAACAGAGGTCTTATCATACACTTTCATCACAATTGTGATATATGTCACTTCTCATTCAAAGGTAAATTGGACATTGGTATGTCCCTAACTTGTAATACTTTCTACAAAAGTGATACTTTTTAATCAAGTTCATGATTTATGTTCTTGTCTTACTTTATATATAATATTAAAGTCAGTCAGATATAAGCAGTGGGAAATTGCATTGAATATATAATAGTGCTGACTGTGGGTTGATATCACATCTGAGCCTGCTGGCTGGGATTAACGTGAATCCTCTTTTGAAGGAAAGCTGTTCAAAAACATAAGGACCTGATGTTCTGTTTTCTGTACGGGAGTGATGTAATTATGACGAAATCACGTCCTTAATGATATTAAGGATATGATAGGGAATTCAAACTTGGGTGAAAGAAGGGTAAAAGTAATGAAACTGGATGCTAAAACTGTGGTGGAAGAGGAGGAAATCACCAGAATATATCCCAAATGAATGTGGATACATTTTCTCGTATATCTCTAGATCTCTGGATAGGAGATGAAATCTTGACCCAACCATGGGGGAAGGTGTCTCCATTTACAAGGGTATCTCTAGTGTAGAAATGGTCTCAATTTTGCTGACACTCCAACACTTTCCTTTCTCGAGAATGTAACAGGTTATAAATCCCCAGTCTGTCTTGGACGTGGAATAGAGAACATTACTTGGGTAAATAAGGTAAAGACTCATGTATTTGAGTGGGGATAGCATCTTGACCCAACCATGGGGGAACCTAGTAAACAAAAAACATTATACAACATTTTGTAACGTTATTTAACTTTATATAACGTTTCTATAAGGCTCCTCACCATGGCATAATGTTATATACAGTTTTAGAACGTTATTTTGACGTAAAATAACGTTTTCTTATTAGCTGGGAAGGTGTCTACATTTACAAGGGAATCCCAAGTGTTATTTTCACAGGAATCCTTCTTTTTTTTTGCTCTAGATGCACATGAGTTCCACTCAAGATATTGTTAGCATCATTGAAAAGACATTAGCTGTTACCTAGGGTGTTGTGATAGACATACAGGTATGGAAGGTATGTTCCTTTCGTGCTATGTAGTGTAGGGTGAAGAAGAAACCAAGCTTTCCGCAGTAAAAACACCTCAACTGTAGATAGAACCAATATTAAATCGTCAACATCTAACAGTAGCTGATATCTATAGTGAAGAGAGAAAAACACCTAGGATCCAGTCCATATCTAAAGACCCATGAACAGTCTGTATGAAAACTGTTTCGCCACAAAGAGCATTAGGTCCTGCAGATTTTGTAGTTGCAGGTCCGGCAAAAAATTGTCAGGCCCGGATATCAGAGTACAATTTTGTTATGCAATAATGAAATATAAAGCAACTGCTTGTACTGATAATTATATTGAATATGGTTCTCCTGTATGTTACATTCACATAAATTCTATTGATATGTAAAATACTGGACAACATAATATATTATACAGAAAATATACTCGAATTTCTGTTTATGTTGTAAAAACCTTAATAATGATTCGATTTACAAGCTGTAAAAGCTAAAATGTCGGCAAGGATCTATAGATCACATCCAGCTACTCGAGCTAGCTACCTTTCTGCTAGACTGGCAGACTGTTTTGCCGGCTATAATATCCGGCATCTTTTTGTATAGACTGCATGAATACCTTGTATATAATTCCATAGCTTAATGACATTCTGATTCAGGCATCTAACACCATGCATCAACTTTTAATGTCTCACGAACAAATAGCTCGACAATTGTAGCAGATTGCTTAACAATCTTTTTAACCGTGCTCTTTATTCATTGAAATGACCTATTGAATCCTTGTGTACATGTATCATTGTTGCCATTGACTGTGACGATATGGGCAGTTAATGCTGACAACGACTTTGGTGTCTATTCATAGTCAGCAACTGATAGTAATCATTAACCCGTTAAGTGCTGCATAGTGCTTAAAGATGATACAACCTCTGCCCATGATGCATGAATGCAGTCCTGGTGAGTTCCTTGTAAGGGCTGAATTCATGCATCATTCCTACCCTAGTATAGAGAGATTCCAGAAGGTTCGGCATGATTGTGCATGATGCATAAATCCAGCCCTATCGAGTAGACTCGATCGTCAGGGCTGCATTGAAATTATCATGACGACAAAGGTCATAGCACATCAAAGTACTTCTGGTATACTGGTGTACGTGGAGTAGACTCGATCGTCAGGGCTGCATTGAAATTATCATGACGACAAAGGTCATAGCACATCAAAGTACTTCTGGTATAGGGCCTTAGCGAGATGATCAGTGGTCAGCGCCATTTCCACTAGTACTAGGCCTATTCCCAGTACCCACAGCAACCAGCTTAGCCAAATCTCGTGGCCGAGATTAGGGTACAAGCAAGGTGCAGGTATTGTGAATAGCTTGTAACTGGACAATACTCATATCACCTAGTCCTGGATAGTGTAGTGGTTAGCACTGTGGACTCATAATGCAGAGTAGATGAGTTCAATTCTCTTCCTGGCAATGCATGGTAATCAAATTTATAAGTAAAGCTATTTTGGAAACAGAATACATTATTCATAATACTAAAGAAAATTTAGAAATATATAGGGATTTGAACTTGGGCTCCCAGCATTATGAGTCCACAGTGCTAACCACTACCCTATCCTGGACAAGGTGATATGAGTATTGTCCAGTTACAAGCTATTCAGAATACCTGCACCCTGCTTGTACCCTAATCTCGGCCACGAGATTTGGCTGAGCTGGTTCTTGCATAGCAAAGGGTTATGATTGTGACCAGTGGTCCAAAAGGTGGAGCCACTGTATCTCGCTAATGCGGAATACTGGTGTACGTGGTTCTTAAAGGTTTGATTAGGCTAAAAGCTGTGCACTACAAGGCCATAATGGCAAAGAGCGGCCTCTTGATGTAGGAGTCACAAGTGTAACTATCTAATTCAGACAGTGTTCAACACTATACAGGCGGGTGTACAGGCCATATACCTTTTTCTCTCTTTTTTGGGGGTTAATATTTACCTCATAATATTCCATGATATTACGTACATATTTCCGGTCCAGACTCCCATGAGCCATATTCCAGGCAACGCACAGTACAAGATAATCAAGTATGGTGCAGTTACATAAGACTTATTTTTGTCCGGTTTTGCTGCAAGCAGGCTATAACAACCGGTATGGTAGTATTTACATTTATACCCTTACGTCATGTCTCAGTTACATTTTCTTGTCTAAAAGTGTAGATATTGCAACTCTCCCTATACCGAGGTTGCAGGTTCCTTAGTAGGGGGCACCATTGCTTGATCTGGTAACTGGCGAGATAAGCACAGATACAGCAATAACAATGGGTACAAGCTGTTACATAATGCCACCTAAGAATTCCGCAGTGAAGCCCAGGGAATTATATCATTGGCTGATAATTCATCCAGCTACACGCCTATATATGTGTGTGTATCTATTGTCGTAGATAAGACCACCTCTCACCTCTCTATGAACCTACACATGGTTCTCCCAGTGTGACGTTGGGGACTGTGTTATGTGCAACAAGGGACTAACTGAAAAAGGTGCCAAAAGTGGGGCCAAAAGGCATATCTCACATAGTCTCAAAACGCACAAATTCAGTAGTCTCGGGCATATCCCGTCTAGTCTTGAAATGCTACCCCATAAATGTCTGATATACTTGTAATGCTAAAGACTATGGTGACTATGGTGAACATAAATGGCTTTGGTTATAGTTGTGTCACCAGTTTAACAAAGAAAAAGGGTTTACCATGGATGCAACCATAGACCACTTCTAAATTGACGATTTCTATGCTGAAAACAAAATGTAAATACCATTTTTAGATCAAAGGCTGTGACCAAATGTTTGAAAAAGCTATTTGGTAATTAGCATAATTCTGCTAATTATAGATAGGAATATCTCTAAAACAAAGTAAGATAGAGCTTGTTGGCATTTAAAGGGACGGTCATCCTGCCGTAGATCCAAACCTCTAGGCCAGCCTTGTTAGGTTTATATAACACCTTAGTTATATTTAGAATCCCCCAAACAGAAACCTCTAACATGCAGACATATCCTAGCCCTGTGAGCCTGCATTACCCAGCACCAGTACCCCATGTATAAAGGCTCAGGCAACCAACAAATAGTTTGCTGGTTGTTCCTTCCCAGTAATGCTCTGGCCTAGATGAGTTGCACTGGTGTGACCAGCAGTTGGACTGTGCCAGTGGTATAGTATTGATTACTAGTGATACCCACCAGTGTACTAACTGCCACCAGTGTGCCCAAAGAAAACGGTATACTCCCCCTTGAATAGGCCACATGCTATTATTTTGGGTGAAAGAAGAACATCTATACACAATGGTACCATTACATAATGTCTATACCTAGAAGCCAATGTGTAATCATCAAATCTAATAGGGTGCTATAGTTTCATTATGCTTTTATAGACTATTTAATTCCAAGGAAAGCCTGATTCATGGTCCCCCTACTGAAGTCACCTGGCCAGGACAGCATGATTACCTGGTCTCACTGCTCACTGCACCCTTCACCCATACACTGTAAAAAATGTGACTATAATTTAAACACTTTCACCCAAACATATTGATGGCAAGCTTTTTTCTAGCTATGCGTAGGGATATGGCTGCCAGTGAGGGGTGAGCTACAACAATGAAAAACCGTGGGAGAGGGCAGTTTAACTAGCCCACTGGTATTATTCTCCTATTCCTTGTTCAGGCTTTTGCCCATGTACAGGCTCTCCTTAGTCAAATATAGTACCCATTGTATTGGTTGACATCAATGACAATTTAGATAATGCCAACAATAATAAGTACATAGTGCTGTCCAAAATATTCCAGTGGACCAGCCAAACTGGCCTTGTCCACCAATATTTCACTTTTGTAGGCTCAACCACCACCAGCAGCCATATCCCTGGACCTGCTGACAGAAGAAAGTGCTGAGATTCTGAGATTCAGTGAAAGTGTCTAACTTTAATATGTTTGGGTAAATGTGTTTAAAAATTAGAAACACTTTTTTACAGTGTATGTTTGAAGGCTGTCAGCACACTCAAGACTGCAGTCTACTAAGTGGCCTTTGGTGGCTTGGGGCCTTGTTTACAGACACATCTGAAAGGTCACTTGGTTATGAACGACATGCTCTACTCTAAGCTGTTGGATCTACGGCAGGAGCACGGCCCCTTTAAGAATGGACAGTGATCACACATATTCAGAGAGCCAGTACTCAAAAAAGATTGAGCGTGTGAGTGAACTCACAGATGACTCAGGGTCAGGGAGAGGTGTGAAGGGAAATGTATCAATTATCATCGTAAGAAAGAGAAAGGGTGCACTCTTGTATTAATAGGATCCTTAAAGACGTGACCTTTGACCTTGATTTTGACCTTGTTCCAACCTAGATATCATTCTACACATAACAGAAATGGATTCAGCAGCTTTGGTTTACCCTAGTCCACTATCCATATCATCCATTGGTCACCATACCAGGTTCTCTCCAGGATTCCAGACTGGCTCCCTATATTATATCCTGGCTGCACCGTTTCGGATAGCATACCCAAATTGTGCGTCACAAGTATAGCATATCAGGAACTGACAACTACCTGCACCATACAACCTATAGGTCGCATGACACAGGTGCCCTGAGAAAGTCACACCGAGTGTGGCAAGTTGCGCAAAAAAAGGGTATACTCAGAAAAGATTTGATCACTGACTTTTTTTTGGGGGGGGGGTACTTGAGCCCAAATTCAAATTTTTATGTTCCCCAATCTTGGCTATCTATGTCTTTTGTCCTCTCACGTCTATGTCCAACACATACTGAATGAAAAGGTTTCTACCATGTCCATATTGTAAATAAAAGTGATCCTTGTTTTTGGTATGTACAGGGTATTATATGAAGTTCATTTAAGTGATTTAAATAATATAGAGGGCATTTCAGCTTAGTTGGATGGCATTTTCATATGTTAGATGGTATATTTATGCCAGAAAGATAGAAATGTGGTACTTATTTGGTGGGAACAGCATTTCTATCGGCTCCAAATATTTTTTTAACCTTGCAGTCTATGGAGAGTTCATTTAGAGGGTAGTCATTTAACAGTAGTTAAGTGTTTAAAGAAAAGAGAGAAAAAATACGCAAAGATTGCAGTCCATTTGCGAGTAGAAGAAAAGAGATATTGATTTACTTTTTGAAGGAAATATTTGTCCCCCGATCTTGCCTACCCTTTTATGTTATTGAATTTTTTGTAACTAGAATACAAACTGAGTAATAAGGATTCTAAAATGGCTAAAAAACGTCTTAAAGGAATAGCCAGGCGTCGTATATGCCTCAGGGTATTAACCCTGAGTCAACTAGAGGTGGCACCTGCTAATAAAAGATATCAGTGGAAAGCTGATGACATCAATTTTATTATTGAGTGCTTATCTTGGAGGACTTTTTCCCTCTTCTGTCCACATATACAGGGATAGAGCAGTAAGACTATGGGGGATATGCTTTTTTAGACTGTGGGAGATATGCTCTTTGTCAAGGCACATTTTTCAGTTAGGGAGTGTTCATTTATTAGTTACGGGGGGAGGGGGGTGGGGGGGGTTTGGGGCGTTGGTGCAAACATTTCCGACCCCTCCTAAGGGGGGCGTAAAAATTGTAGCCCCTTTTTAGCAAAAAAGCCTGCACCTTACTATACTTCAAAGGGGGGTGGCCGAAAGATTTTCGACACCTTCGGCGAGGGGGGCACAAAACATTCCACATTCTTGAGGGGGGAGACGTAAAAGAATTTCGAGCCTCTGCGCGAAATCTCACCAGCCCCCCTGTAATTAATAAATGAACACTCCCTTAGTCTCAGTGACTCTCAGTATAAGGCAGCGTGCGGCGGCCAGGAGTTGGGAGGGCAGTCAGACATCCACTGCTCTACATATTCGGTCTGCGCTCAGTCGGTATAGAACCACCAGACACCACACCCACAGGTGAGTTAACAGCAGGCACACTCCATTGTCTCTGATACCACAAGCTATAGTGGCTCCCCACTGGTGTAATACCACCTGCAGAGGAGTGCACTCCATGAGATACACTTGATTGGTTCTATATGCATATTGTATTGGGTTGAATTCCACAATGCAGAGACTTGTAAGTAGTAAACAGCTTATTATAGTACAGGGATTAAGCCTATCTCTGCTAAGACATTCATGCTGCACGAGAGTACGGCATTGTAACCATGCCAACGATTAATAATTGATCTAATCTCACATTAACTGCAATCCAGGTACCGGTAGTAATGATACACCAGGCCAATGTCAAAATACAAAGTTCTATGTTGGCCCACCCTTGGCAAGTGCTCATTTGAAATACAATATGTTAGTCCAACATTGGAATTCTGATAATGGGCCATTACTGGCTTGAGGAACACTGGTTAAGAACACAGGTGTAACATTTCAGGACCATCATAATTTCAGATGTTGGACTAACATAGACATACATGTGAACATAATTATGTATGTCTGTGATTATAACTACATTAGCCCAATATTGGCTGTGCGAATTCAACTTTTTTTAATTTTTTTTTCTTTAAACATTTTGAGTGCCTTTTTGATACCTGGTAATTGAAATGACTAACTTATGCTGTGATATAAACTCCCAACATGTGTATCCACCTAAAGAACATGGTTTGAAAACTGGATACAGCATTTAAGCCTATTTTTATATGATTAATATGTGGCGACTATGATTATTTGTGTCTGAATGACTGCACTCTAAAAATACAATACAAGAGATGTCCTATCATTTGTATCGACATTACAGATCTGGTTTGAAAACAGGGCGCCGCAGTTCAGTCTAATCCTTATGATTGAAATATAGTATCTATGAGTATTTTGTGGCTGTGTAATTGTGCTCTGAAATACATAAAAATGTCCTAGCACCAGCAATATGTATATTGAAACAGCTATAATGTCATTATGACGCTCTGATACTGGTGAAATTGTGTATTGATCTAAATAACAATATGTATATTGAATCAGTTAGAATATAATGTCACTATGATGTTCCATTACCGCCGAAATTGTGTATTGATTTAAATAATTCGGTTTAACATTGGTTGCCGCTAACGATACTGAAATTGTGTATTGATTTAAATAACAATATGTATATTGAATTAGTTATAATATAATGTCACTATGATGTTCCATTACCGCCGAAATTGTGTATTGATTTAAATAATTCGGTTTAACATTGGTTGCCGCTAATGATACTCGGTTACGGCCGAGATTGTGCACCCATTTAATTGATCTGTTACTGGTTGCTGCTATTCATGTGACGTCTGTGTTTCTGGTAACTGCCAAAGTATTAAGTTAATCTCTACTATTTAGGCACAAGTGCCCGAGCTTATAGTCATTATAGTCACTGTCACTCTCAACCTACCTTGTATATCAGTATAATTTATAACTAGTTTTGGCAATTGCTAAAGTACTAAGTCAACTTCTACCTTACAGCCATAACTGTCCGAGTTTATAGTCATCATAGTCATTGCCACTCTCAACCTATTTTGAATAACAGCATAATTTAATTTATTTATAATTTATTAATAAGCATAATTCAATACGCAGATTACACATTAAAAGGTGGATGGTTACCGGTATGAGTGAAAGCACCCATTGTGTCGATCAATATTTATGATTGATCTGGGCTAGAAAGCCAAATTTATAACCATGTGTTAATAGATGTAACAAACACTACCCTGTTATATCCTCTTGAAACTGGGAAGCACACCCGCTAGAGGATGTGTTCTGATTACAATCGATTGAAATTATGTTTGAATGTGTTACTGGGTCAGGTATGCGATTGATATGTGTAATTTCCACATGCACTGCAGTTACTAATCTGTCCCAGATCTGTGTCCTTATTGTTGTGGTATCCATCAACAACACGCAAGTGGTATTTGCACTTGGTCAGCCATGCAATGCTTCACTGCCTAGAAAGAAGGGGAGCTAATGTATTTCCAAAACTACCAGGACTAGTAGATAGGCTCAACCTAAAACGGGCCATCGGGTCTTTAAAACCCGCATTATGATTTGTCATTAATTTAGATTTAAGTATTTCCTGCACCAGGCCTAGTCAATCCCAATTTGTGTGACCTGTATGTCTCACCTTTGATTGACTATACCGTAATAGAGTAACACTCGCAAAAACGCTACTCTCACGCCTAGCCTTTGAAACTAAAGCGCTAGGTGCTTATTTACACATTTACTAATGATTATTGCATCAATTTTTGGGGGTATGTTCTGCTACACTGGACTGAGCGTGGAGGATTGGGGCATTAGGGTGGGTCAAGCTGATGTATAGGAGCTTTGATAGTCTGGGACACAGCAAGGAGCTTAAGTTGTTGACATTAAATGCCCAAAGCTTAAGAGACCAATTTAACACCTTAAAAGTAAACCTTGTAGGTCTTGATTATGAGGGAATGTGAAAATGAATAAAAAATTGGCTGTACACATTAACTGTGGTAAGAGCTCTGGAGTGGCTGATATGAGGACCATTGTGGTTAAAGATACCCTGAAAGCTGCACCACATCTTCTTGAACATATCATTAATGCCTCCATGCTTGGGTCACCACTGCCACCTGACCTAAAGACAGGGTGTGATGTACCGCTACCCAAAGCCGGGGCACTTAGTGATGTGTCCAACTGGCGCCCTGTTTGCTTGTTACACATCTTCAGCAAATTGATCGAAAGATTTGTCCATAAACAACTTATCTCATACTTAATAGAACATGACCTAATAAATATTAAGCAATTTGGTTTTATGCCTAAAAAATCTACCGTAGATGCAACTTATAATCTCATACAATCGCTCTTTGAGGCTCGTAACAGAGGTGAATATTCTGCAATAGTTTTTTTGGATCTTAAAAAGGCCTTTGATACTGTAAATCACACTATACTTTTAGAGAAATTATCCAAAATTGGTTGTAGCCCTGCATGTATTCGCTGGTTTAGAGACTACCTAACTGGGCGATCACAACAAACCTTAGCTAATTCAACATTATCTGACACTAAACTAGTAACCTGTGGCGTCCCCCAGGGGTCTGCTCTAGGCCCCTTATTGTTTATAATATATATTAACGATGTAGTAAATGTGATAAGAAATGCCAGTTTCTTTCTATATGCCGACGACTTAGCTATAGTCGTCAGTGGCAAAGACCCAGGTATAATAGCATCTCTTTTACAAGAGGACATGGAGAGAGTTTATAGTTGGTGTTATTCCAATGTCTTGACTGTGAATATAAAAAAGACCCAAATATTGTGGTGTCATTCTGTACGCACTGTTCTGGACCTGAATGACTGTGATATTACGCTGGCAAATAATGTACTAAAAAGAGTCACGAAATTTAATTACCTTGGTGTAGTAATAGACTTTGATCTGTCCTTTACATCACAATGTCAAAAGACTTGGTCAATGTCTCGCTCTCGTTTCCTGCAGCTCTGTGATATTAAGCGAACAATAAGCCAAGAATATTTAAGACAATGATATTGCCAGTGTTCGACTACTGTGACTATGCAACCGATAGCGGCCCTGTATTATGTTTACGCCGACTCCAAACTATACAAAATAAATGTCTTAGGTTGTGCCTAGGTATCAAGGACCCAAGAGATATTTCTACCATTGAACTGGATGCACTGTGTGGCCTACAAAAAATGGCTGCCCGTAGAAAATGTCATCTGCTTCATTTAATGTATAAATTAGCGCAAGTGCCTGACAATGTGATTGTTCCGCGCAGGGAGCTCAGGGGTAATGCATTTATCAAGCTCAAGGTCAACAGACCCATTGTAGAATCATATAGAAATAGCCCGCTATACCGGGGCATGCTTACATGGAATGAACTGGATGCAGAGACGCAACTTGTCGAGAATTTGAATATGTTTAAGACGCAAATACTGTAGATCTTGTGAATTCCTATGAATTAGCCAGTACGGTAATATGCAGCCTCTGCTGTAATTCCCTATGAATTAGCCAGTACGGTAATATGCAGCCTTTGCTGTAATCCCCTGTGCTATTATTATTGCTATTACTGTCATCATTGCACTAATTAATTTATTAATTAATATGACTAGGTACCCCTAGAATGGTGTTCTAAGCGACTGTATGACCATGTAAGTCTCCGCTGAGTAAATGAATACGACCAAACTCAATTTGGTCAGATTTGCATGAACTTGAATATTATCCCCGGAATTGTGTATGATCACTGCACCCACTATTGCTCGTGGAAACCATTTCTCGACTGCTTATTATTCTGTATGAATAGTCCCAGGGAATCTGTAGCGTCCTTCAATATGATTGGTGTCATTTGTATTTATAACGTTATTGTTCATTGTGTCTCATAGACAGAACTATCATAAATGACTATATATTGAGAAGAATCGCTTGTAACGAATATGTGGTCAATAAAACTTTCAAACTCAAACTCAATGTGGTCTGAAGAGTATTTGACAGGCAGGTCCCATGCTTTGCCACCAAATTGGGTTACAAATTTGATCCCCAGTGTGAAATTCAATATCTAAATAGCCATTAACTGTATGAATCAACCAAGAATTTGTCCATATAGTGTGAAGATGTGCAACTTATCTGTGGGTAATGAAGTTCCTAAATGACATTATTACAGTTTGTATGATTTTTATCCAACCTTTTTGGGATTAAGATTAAGATGGATTGCAAAAACAGGAATGGCTTTTTCTAAACTGATTATACTTGATAGACATGTCTTTGGCATGTTATCGCTCTATCCTTATAGATCATCTAATGAGTTAGATGGGATGCACAATATCTATAGATATCACCATACAAACGATAATTATAATATGCTATCTATGCAAATTGCAATAGTATTGGTCCATATAAGTGATTTTTTGGTCCCATATTGAAAATCATAATTATGTTGGGGTGACATGGAATTACAATGTTGCCCAGATGCTTAATTTCTAACCAGGAAATTATAAAAATAACATTCGGATTTTGGCTCCGTATTGTGCCAACATGAATTCACTGTCACCATCTACAAGCATGGGCAATTACTAGGCCTATGGTCATGGCAGCAATTTGGAAAATATTAGAATTTCAATATTGACCCATTTGTAACATGTATATTGGCCCCACCATGGCCTAATGCATCCTTGTTACTTGGGAATAAGGTCATGCAGCGCTTATGTGTTTCTAAATTTACCACAAACTCATTGTCTGTATTACATCAGCTGACCATGTCCAGCAAAATAGGGCTGACCTATAGTGTTCTTCACTGCAACACTGACACATCTTCTCATTTAAAACTAGGATAGACAAAACTAGGGTCCTTTAATTTGCTGCACACCCTAGAGGAGAGCGGAATTGCTATTCGTCCTGGTATTTAATAGATTCGTGCATACTTTGGTTTAGTTCAGGAGCCAAATGGATATAGTGTGGTGAGAACCCAATACAGTGGTGCCATCTAAGGCAGTTTGGGGAACTAGTTACTGTAGGCTTCAATGAGGAAGAGTGCTAATAAGAGACAATCTGAAATATTCTTTTCAACCACAAGCAATGAAGCTCCCTCAATGCTCCATCTGCAAGTGTATACAGCACATATCATTCTATTCACATCCTTTTTTTTTTATTTAGTGGAACTACCCTTAACTTAAAGGGTTAGATCTCTAGGAGTAGAGCATGTAGTTCATAACTCTGCGACTAAACTGTGCTACTCAAATTCCAGATCGATTTTTACTTCACAAGTTTTACACTGTTATAGTCTGGGCCTATATGACAATTCAAAATACATGTAGACAAGATGTGCCCCCCCCCCTTTTTCTGAAAAAAATTACTTCTTTCTATCAAAGAAAATCTCTTGGGACCTGCTGGGATTGAACACCCAACCTTCTGATTTGAAGGCAGACTTGGTAACCACTATACTACCAACTCCAATGTCAATGTCTGAAGCTGGTGGTATAGTGTACCATACATATCTTATAGACATATGCCACGAGAGAGCAGCACAAGCCACGTAATGTAATGTCGTTTTTCTGACATACACCAGGTTCCAGCACAGACTTTTGCAGCGAGTACCTTTAATGAGAGTATGCAACTGATATTAAGTATATTCACATATTTATTATCTATCAACTAGGACACGGCCCATGACTACTAGCAAGAGGATGGACGGTAAGTTTCAAATTTTGTCTGTCTATTATGATGATTTATGTTTATCTGAGCCTCTCCCTTCCACATGTCACACTTTAGAGTGGACAACCATTAGCATACAACGTTGCAACGGAAATGGTTGCATTGAAATCTTACATCTCACAGATCATTAGTAATTCACTATTGATCCATACATGTATGTATCAGCATTGCATGTCTCATTAGACATCAGGTATGATAACATTGTTTAGTCAATTTTTAACATTAACTGGAGTGTTACCACTTGACCCAAATTCCCCTATTTTCACACGGTCAACAATAGATGTTTAGTGAACATTGATTGATGTCCATATAGCCTACTGTTACTGTTAGCTAATTGTTAACTACAAATTAAAAAATAGTTTTGATATCTTTAGGTAAGAAGCTGTTTACACCTGGCCCCCTCTGTGTGTCACGGACAACCAAGGAGGCCATGTTACATGATCTGGGTCTACGAGAGCCAGAGTTTGAACAGGTGATACGGGATGTGCGCCAAGGGCTCCTAGAATTAGCAGGTGTGGTCAAACTTGTACCTCTAGATATATCTTCAGTAACCTTTGGAGGTTAATATTGAATATTCTTTTCAGCGTCAGAATACAATATCTTCTCTAAATAGGCCTTAATCATTTTCCTAGTATAGAATATATTTTATGCATCTGTTAGCTGCCACATTAGCAATCCTAATTACCCTAAAACATGGCATCATTCTGTCATCTTTATCTAATTTGTGACATTTCAATAAAAATGTCAGTAAAGGTAAGAATAGGCCTATTAAATAGTATTGTATATTGTAGGAGTGTCCGGCCCAGAGTATGCATGTGTACCGATGCAGGGTTGTGGTACGATGGGACTGGAGGCTGTCTTTACGACTATCATCCCCAAGAAAACAGCTAAGGTAGCAAGAGTATGATGGTCTTAATAGTTAATGGACAGTCAGATTTACCTTTAGTTGTTTGTTACTACCTGGTTCAAAATATTCCAGATATAGTTTAAAAGAAAGCGCATATAGCTTTTATATCCTACGGAATGTGCCCAACATCTATCCTACAATGATATTGTATCATTATAAGCCATGGTTTATAATGCGCGAATAACTCAACTTTAATTTGTTACCACATATGCCAGTATAGGGTGTGGCTCATCCGAGTTTTATTTTAAAACAAGAATACTACAGTACTAAAATTAGCAATTCTCAGACCCCAGGTGTGTGGATTGTACACGTTTTTCAATATGTATTAGGTATATGAATATGGAGGTGAGGACTGGTGAAGACAGGCCAGCCTTGACCTAGGATGACCCGAGGTCATAACATGGAACCCCAAGTTAGTTTAATGTCATACAATATGGCAGTATCGGTCCCTTTTATGATGATAAAAATATTATCTTTGATCATTAGAAATGACTCTGGTCTCTTAGTTTCTTTACCAAAAGATAAATCATTGCCTGCTTTTGCCAGTACATAAAAAGTGGTAACTAGACAAGATGTATCTAACAGAAAATAACAAAAAGAAAGTCCCTTTCAAACCTTAAAAGAAGAAGTCACATATCTGATAAGAAGTTACATAAAACAATTGCTATCAATTGATCACCACTTCCATGTTCAAGGTACTGATCCTAGAGAATGGAGCATATGGACTACGGCAGGTAATCCTGTGCACCCGGCTTGGCATTCCTCACCACCATGAGACATTTGGTGAGCTGGCAGATGTGGACCCAGAACGGGTAGCAGAGATCTTACAGAATGACGGCTCCTTCACCCATGTCTCAATGGTTCATTGTGAAACCAGCACAGGTGTAATCAACAACATCCACAGAGTGGGAGAGGTCATTAAGAAGCATGCACCAGGTAGGAATTAGTGTGTGCCTCATTTTCCTCATTACAAAAGCAACTTGTTTTAGAAAAAGAAACTGAGTCAGGAGAATGGACATTACACATTGCTCTTCAAATTATTTTCTGCCCATTGTTGCCTGCCTCTGAGAAGTTTTATTCATCCTGTAGTCCATGGGAGATTCCTGTAATATAAAAGTGTTGGTGGCTATGCAGTGGATGTTATGCAGGCTACTATTTAACATATCTAATGGCTTTTGCATTAGTTAATTGAATATTTCTTTATCTGTAAATTCTAGATGCAGTGTTCTATGTGGATGCTATGAGCACGTTTGGAGCAGTACCTCTCAATATGAAGGACTCCCACATTGACTATATGGTTAGCTCCTCCAACAAATGCATCCAGGGGGTGCCTGGCTTCTGCTTTGTTTTATGCCGTCCCAGCCATCTCCTCACATGCAAAGGTATGGCATTTGCCAAATGAAAAGAGATTGGACAAAGCCCAGAGTACTGAATGAAACAGTTTGTACTAATAAAGAAATGGGAACCTAAATCTATGTTCTTTTACAGTTTTAAATGATTGTGATGGAAAGGAAATAGAGAGGGAACCCAGATGGTGGCAGTTCTGTAACAATTAAGATGTGTTTTACACTTGACATTCCCTAAATGCCTCATAAACCTTTTTTGTGCCATGATTTCCATGTGCATGTAATATCTAAAACACTTGTTACTTTGTTGCTAGGTAACAGTCAGAGCCTCAGTCTGGACCTGGTGGATCAGTATGAAGGACTAGAGGCTAACGGCCAGTTCAGGTTCACAGCGCCTACACATGTACTGTTGGCATTCCGGCAGGCTCTGACTGAACTGGAGCAGGAGGGTGGTGTACAAGGTCGGAGTGCAAGGTAAATAAGTGAAAGCTGTTCATATGGATAAGGTGTCATCTGGCAGAAAATACATTTTCAGTATGTGTAATTATTGTTAATATAGCTATGGATATTGACATTACTTGAGTTTCTTTAATGCCATACATATATAGCTTTATGTGAAAAAGTTTTCAATTTCCAAGGTACCAAGCCAACAGGGAGTGCCTGCGTGAGGGTATGCGGAAGATGGGCTTTGTAGAGTTTCTCCCAGAGTCCATTGCTGGCTACATTATCACTTCCTACCTCTATCCTAAAGACCCCAAATTTAACTTCACAACATTCTTCAAGTTACTCTGTGCTAAAGGTAAGTTATTGGAGGTAAATCATTTCTATGCATGCTGCATTCTTAGAGAAAATTTGGCATAATTTATGCATATCAGGCTGTGTCTCATGAGTTTGTAACACTTGAAACGTCTTTGACCAGGTGTCGTCTTTGACCTGTGTCGTCTTTGACCGGCGTAGTCTTTGACCAGCAAGTTTTAAAATGGCTGAAATGGGAGCTATGTACACAGAAATGCGGGGAAGTTTGTAGTATATAGTGTTAAAATATCCATTAACCTTTTCCCCCCATTTCTGTGTACATAGCTCCCATTTCAGCCATTTTAAAACTTGCTGGTCAAAGACGACACAGGTCAAAGACGACACCTGGTCAAAGACGTTTCAATTGTTACAAACTCATAAGACACAGCCATCAGGCGTCTAATTATTGATCATTCTTATAAATCTCAGTTATGATATGGTAATGCATATTGAAAATATGCTTAAACAAAAACACACAAAAATAATCAGTCGCTTGCTTAAAACTAAATTTGTGATTGATAAAATATGCAGCCTTTCTTTTATATAAAAAAGTTTGAATGCACTTACCAATTAAACCTTTTACAGAAATGAATAAAGGGTGACTTACAATTAAGATTACCTTTTATAATGTTATGTTGCTCGTTATGATATCCAAAATTAGTCAAACAGACCACATTGTATTTTCAGGTCAGGTGATTTACCACGGGCAGTTGACTAAGGCAGAGTGTTTCCGTCTTGGTAACATTGGGGACCTCCATCCAGCTGACATGGAGGAACTTGTAACCTGCATCCAACAGACATGTGAGGAGATGGGCATCAACCTACCCTTGGCATAGATTACTTAGTCTAGGGTACAGATTATTAGTTTACACTAAATGGCCACGCACGCTTATGAGACACTGCCATTATGAGCACCAAATGTCCTGCTTAATTGTTTTGTCAAGCTGGGATATTTCAGTCTAAGACTTTGGCTTTCTGCGAATCAATGATTCTTCCATAATGAGACTATTGAGTTTCTATCTATACTGCTAAAATGCCTAAACCATAATGCTATAGGAGGAAAAGATATACTACTATTACTAGTATTGATCTTTAGTTTGCAGATCAACTGCTGAAATCATGTTATTTTATTAAACGTTTGTGCCATGTGAGACCATTCTGTGTGTATGCTATAAACGCTCTCCACCACTATATGGCATTCTTGGATGCAGCATTCATATGTGATCTATATGGAACGTTGAAAGGTGACTCTGAAATGTATGCAATATTAATCTATAGCTGTCATACAGCTGTGATATATGCCTATAAACACCCATTGCAATGCCATAATATATTATATATATGTGCTTTTAAGCCGCAGGCTGACATATAGGTTGTGATAATATATCAATAGAATGTGTATCAATTTATTTAGTGTATAACCAAGTCAAGCCTATGAAATTGTTATATTGCAATCGATTAAAACTCATCAAGTGTAGGCCTACTGGATTTCCCAAGCCTGTCATTAGAGATCAATAAAATCCCCTCTAGGGAAAACATGAAATAGTTTCTTTCTAATTAATTCAGGAGCCACAAGGAAACAATTCAGTGCATTCAAAGACATAGCTGACCAGATATCAATAGCATCATACAACAAATTGTGGTATAGATTCATCTTTTATTTGTTTTTTTCCCACAGCAAATTTACAATTTGAAATCACTGCTGATTTTTTCGCTGCATTTCTATACTAGTTTTCACGGATTGAGGAGAAGATATTCAAACACAACATTCATAGCAGCATGAAAACACATTCATGTTCCCTATTCCACATGTTGTGGCAAAATTTAATACACTTCTAATGAGAAAGATCTAACCAGCAAGTGAATGTTTTGTTCACAGCAAACTTTTGATCAAATGTGCAGCATTCTTTCAACTCTGGTCCCATACCTGGCCACATCAGAACTCATTTGGACAATATCTTTGGTATTTATTCAGCTGTTGACTATCCACATGGACAGACCTACCTCCTTAAACATTTTTATTTTATTCTATCCCATGCTGTGACAGTTCCTACATCCACTTTCTTCCACAATATAAACTTGAACAATGTCCATTCCCTCTGGACCTCTCACATGCTTATGATCTGCAAGTGCATACTATGGTCTGTGCATGTACATATTATATCTATAGGAGCTGGATAAGCAACATGCATCTAAGCAGCAGTATTTACATGAGTATACATGAAACTATACACAGAATTGGTACATGAGATACATTACAAGTGTTACTATATGTAATGTGCAGGTTTTTTCCTTCAAGTTTGTACATCTGACTACTTTTAAAACTAACACTAGTAATTAGATGTTTAGAAAAGTATCTCTTGTAAACCCGAAGTCAGTTGTTGGGGTTGGGATTGGGATATAATTGGGCATATCTTGATAGAAGTCTTATTAGGCTATACTTCGTTTCTAACCTATATCAAACCAGCTAGGTGAATGTCTACCTATCTGCCCAACATCCGATTGTCTTAAAGCCTGGGTGTATTCTTCAAGTACATTTTCATGTAATCTTGCTGGCATTAAGCATATCTGAATAGAAACTCTGGTTTAAGAAAATCGCTCGATTAACTAAGTTGATTTTAGCGCACCGTTCCAAACACCGGAATACCATTAATCACAGGCTAACAACGCACACTATAGCTATGTGCTTTAGCAGAAAAAGTACTTTTTTCCTTAATATCACATTTAATTATTGGTGGAAAATTGTGCAGCAACAAAAATAAACACTGCTTTTATACATTATATGGCAGATAAGTTTTTGTGCATGGCAAACTCTGCTATTCTGATGGTACACTACAACATACTAGTTCTTCTGTAAAGTTCGAGTACAATACAGTACATTATAATACTGCCTTAAATCTATGCTACAAAGATGAGTTTTCCATCAATTATTACAACATTGCAAAAGTTAAATCCTGCTCCAAAAATACAACCTCATGCTGCAATCTCTTCATTATCACCATTCCAAAACGATGCGTAAACCTTCCATCGACGCATGATCCTCTACAGTACACCCACATTCTTTATCTTAATAGTAAAATGCAATTTAAATATTTGCATTAATTCTAGACGCTAACAGACCTATGAATGTCACATTTAGGCAATAATCTGTATATTCTTCTATCTAATACAACAGGGAGACTCTAGTTTAAGTACTATTGACAACAATTCGTGTTCGAGTTTCGGCCCATCGTCGTCCAGTTCAGTGTGTTAAAGGAGTAATGAGAATGATATTTTTACACCCTGCATTAAATCCTTTTTGTTGTTAATATGTGCCATATTTCCATATACAACCATTTAGTGATGAATTGCACAAATGTGATATTTTAGGCTATAATAGGACAATATCATCTCACCTCTAATAAATTACCATGAATGCACAATAGTATGTCACTGTTGATTAAACCAATATATATTTAGTTATATATAGGCACATACGTTCTTAGGTATATATATTAAATGCTTTCTTTCATAAATTACAATATCGGCAGTTAACACAATATGTTCACCAGGAATGTTAATGACATAATAATTAATAAACATGCGAACAACGAATAAGAAGCTATCTTCACATTTTACCTGGATTTCATTGTGTAGCGAAGTGAGTATCAACGCAACGTCTTACCTCAGATGAGATTTTAAGGTGGCCTATTTAGTGAAGCCCTGTCTATGGTGAGAATGACACTGTGCTCTTACTATGAGTATCCTGGCATTTATCTGAATTTCACTTAAAGATACATTTGTAAGATGTTTATACTGAGTGGTGCCTTCCACAGACAATGAAGTCCTAGTTCACAGATTCACAGGTATGAGGCTTGAAAGGACAACAACCAGTTATCATTTTTTTCACCACGTCCTTATCCTACGGGCATTGTAATGTGTATTGACAGTTTAGACAATACATCCTGAATAAATCTGCCAGTATTGGTGTGAGATCCAAAGGTCCAAAAACCTACATTATGTTGTCTAATCTCATAAAACAGTTTCTTAGTGACATTTTGGTGTAGTCCCTCCTCAATCTCTAAGTACAGGGAAGCCTTCATGTCTCATAGCAGGGACTTTCAAAGTTCAGTTGTGTCATCAATAGGAATAAAGAGATCATGATATAAATGGTCACCAAAGCAGCCATTTTACAGCACTATAACCATGTTGACCGATATCACTGGTTTATGCAATCTGCATGTCATCTCTCTGGGGTTTGTGTACCGTATGTGGGATATAACCATTGACAGAGAAATTCCATTATTACAGTAGCTTATATCAGTTACCCGTGTCAACAACATGCCATACCTTTACAGACATATATATTTTGTTTATGAGTTACAGTTGGTATAAATAAAAAGTCCAGCGATCAACATACTGCTAACATGTAATGCTGGAGTCTGTAAATGTGTTTGAATCTGACTTCAAAAAAACAATTGCTTGCGTATCGCCTTCTATTAGTGAACACAAATAGTAGTCTTATATTCCAATTTCTTATTATGGGAAGAGATATTCATGCATTTTGTTTCATTTGGATGAAAATTATAAAATTACACGTGTCTGCCACAGAGTGCTGGATTTGTAAATTGGATGACCACAAATGGCACTTTTGGTAACTTTGAATGAATCATTAAATGAATAATCTTACTCAGTAGCATATTGATGATCAATAAGAAGAAATTTCCTAAATTTGAATATACCTATAATCCTGGTATACAAAGTGGAATACATATTTTCTATATAGGAATCCCATTCAATGCCCATTCTATTTTTCATAGACATGTGTTATCATACAGTATTGGACCATTTCAAAAGAAGCAGTATGACTTTCTGTATTTTCTGTAGTCACTGTTATACATTCATTGGCAATGTAACCATAAAAACGCGTTTGTTCTATAGTCTCACTGATTCAGTTTTGTTTGGACACTGTACTAACTGTCCTGCTCTAACAATTTATTCAAAAGTACCTGGTCTTCAGATAGACAAAAAGTAGAAACCCCTACGGCTCTTGTCAACATTCTGCAGATAACATGATTTTATACAGAAATTCCACTGAAAAAAATAGGAACTCATGCGAAAGCAGGATAAGTGGCATCTCTCAAACTTATTAGAGAAATGACACGTGTGAGGAAAATATAAATATAATACTTTTTAATAAAAAGAAAAGAGCTCAGGAGATTAGAACTGTAATGTTGTAACCCGTAAACTGAAACATTTAAGGAGGCACGAAATAGCGTACATATAGGAACTTGTTCTGTGGGACTTTACGATTGAACCCTTTCTTCACACCTTTGCTTCCCAAACAAAGAAAACGTTGAGATCTGAAACATATGGCAAGACTATCATACATACAGGTATGATTGCACAATCTGGTGCTTGTATTTCCCAAACAAGAATGGAAAACGATATAAATAAGAATATAATTTACAGAGCTATATTTTTGCTCATACACTAACAGATTCGCTAAGATCTTTATGCTCCTCACATCAGATCTTACCTTAAGCCGATCTCAACTAGCAACTAAACAAACCTCAGAAAAGGTCTAAAGAATGATGAGACAAACCTCACATTAAAATGTGGTTTGTTATTACTAAGTGCTGTTGAATTTACACTTTTACACACTTAATCAATTGCCGCAGTGGAAGCACCAAATCATGATATAGAAGTCACGTACAGGTGAATTGAAAATAAAAAAAGTATCTAAGCACACTTGAAATGAGAGTACCGGCAGTTATATTCCACCATTATAATGTATTATTCCATATTTTATACAGTCTATAACAGGATAATGTCATATACTGCATTGTTTTCCAATGTCCCTTCAGAATACGAAGGTATACAATATCTAACATGAGTGACACTATCGATACTTCTAATTCTAAATCACCACAGTGATAGGTATTTGTCAGAAGTAATGATATACACTAATGTAAATGCCTGCATTATGGCTCAGACAAACGGGAACATGGGGAAAACATGAAAAAGTAGAGTACAGAATGCATATATCTGCATTGTTCATACATGTAAAAATAGTACAACTAATGATCAAATTAATGATTAACTCTTTTAAAGCTGATAATCAAGGATAACAAAAATGTCTTTCTAGAGTACCGGTAATCAGTTGATGAAAATGGCTATCAAACTAAACAAAGCACCAAATGTATAACAATAACTGAGGAAGACCCTCCCATCTCGTGATCCTACTATGTGAGAAGAGATAGGTAATGATAGGATATGATAAGAGAAATGCTTTCCCTTTTTAAGATAGGAAGCAGGGATCACTAGTAATGTACTCTCAAATTGAGAAAATGACAAGCTCAGTAGCCTAAACTTCGTTGACAATATGTCTACAACATCATTTACTGTCAAGTAAAGAAGATAACTTCTACAAGAGCTCTCTTCCTTAACAATCAGGACAGGCTTGTTAGTCAAATACTAAATTGGGGCCATTTCCAACATGGAGATCCAAAGAGTGTGAGTCATAAACGACTCCTCATAGCGGTCATTAAAGTGCATCGAACAACCCGTTCTCAAGCGCCAACCCAAAATTAACTCAATTCAGCCAGTATGATGTTCCTGACAGAGTGTACAGTCACTGCTGGACATATGATATATCAGAAATAACCACTCAACTAAGACCTTCAATCTATTATCTCCACGTGGCCACTGATTTGCAAATATGCCTTGGCTCCAGTATTTCCTTCTATATAGAAGAGGTGGACTACAACTTAGGCCCTTACTGACACTGGTACACAGCACTAAAATGTCTCCACCCCAACTGGGAACTTTAAATACAATCATAGGCCAAAATTAGCCTTGGAAAAAACATGTTTCAAACATAGACCAAACTAGTCAAGTAGTCTATGTTGAATTTCAAGATGTTCTGTTGGCTATTACAAATAGGCCACTGATATTTAGTGCAAAATGCAAAATTTTCCCTTTCAAATCTGGCTCCTTTTCTGTGTGACTCCCGGAAAAGTCACTATCTGGCGGTCATTTCCTTTTTCATTCTTTGGCTTACTTTCAGACAGTACCTCAATCTGTCACAAGGAAAAGGGACATCAAATTGTTTTGCAGCCATGAAAAGACTCTTGGTTGACCTGCAAAACTACCAAGAGAATACCAACTTGTTGGACTGTCAAGTTTAAATACAAGAAATCAGTCTAAGGAAATAGAAAACTAACATCTAAACTGTGTACAATTCGAATCATATACAAAATGTATATGAATATTAAAGACCATGACGATTTACCTCAATTAGTAACTTCACTTAACTGATTCAAGTTTCACAACTATTTGTATGTATGCACATCATGTAGGGCCTAGAGGATAGAGTTCTCTCTACCAATCTCTAGGGGATTATATATAAATCCTATACCCTAATAAAACATTTTACAAACAAATATACATAAGAAACCTAAAACCTACTAATTCACAACTTTTGAAAATAACTTGACAGTTCAAGTACAAAGTATCCTTTTTTTTCAATCCACAACTTCAAAGTACAACTTTAGTCAAAAAGTTCAATGACAACCAGCACAAGACATGAGTAAATTCTCAACTATAGTTTGTTGATTTTATCATGAGTACAACAGATAAATATGACAATGATTAAATCACAAAAGCCTAGGACAAAGATAAATTGCCTTTTAAAGCCAAATATTCTAAGCCCTTAAATTGATGCTTTCAGCATTATAGCAAACAGCCTGTGAAAGAGACCGGATACATCACCACCAATGACAAGAGGAAAGTTACTACACTCAAATGTGATTTAAGATTACACTATGTAAAACCACCAAGAGAGCATGAGAAGAACAATCAAGTGTGAGGGAAGTATTCAAGTTGAATTTCCCCAAAAAATGTTTAGAGGAATATGTTTGTGTTGACTTCAGTCATGAAACAGTACACAGAATGACTACTTGTATATACAAGTTCATCAAGGAACAGGGAAAAATACATTTATATCATAAAGACAAACATCTTTGATGGGGTCTTTAAAAAAGCTTAATGTTCACGGTGTATTCCTTCTCAAACTTTATAAGTTATATGAACATAAGTGAGAGGGTTGCAATCCTCCCGAACAAATCACCATCTTCAGAGCTGGCAAAAAGTGTCAAAAGGACAGCCAAGAATGTCATGAACACCGCGACCCCTCGAAAACTGAAAACCAAGAGGACTTGCACCTGGCGGAAACGTGGCTCGTGTCTGACCTTATGTCAGTTCCCGAGTATCCCCTCCTCCGCCTCTTTCTCCGGCATGGCCGCTGCCTCTGGTCTGGTGACCTCCTCGTCCTCCGGAATGGTGTCTACGTCATCAGCTGACCGCTGCTTAGGGACGTTCTCTCCGTCGTCCCTCTCACTGTCACGCTCTGACGACTCAAAGGTCGAGTCACAGCTAGTGACCAAGTCAGGTTTGGGTGCATCCCTATCGAACATGGTAATGACTGTGTCATCTATGTTGATGATTGCGCCATCTGCGGGATTGGGGCTCTCGTTTACTTGTGGGGCCACTGCCTTGCGTGTGCCTGCCTCGGAGTCGTCTGCTTCCGAGGGGTCCTGATCTTCGTTTACATGGCCCTGGCGTATGATAGGGGAGGCGTAAGCTGAGACGGCTGAGTGCTTTCTGCGTGGGGAAGGTGCGTTACATGTAGCGTCTGTTTCGTCAATAAGCTGGTGACAGGCGGTAGGGTGGGCGTTAGAGGTTCCCGCCTCAATAGACTGCAGGGCAGCTGCTACGGCCTGCATGGGTACTTCGTTAGAGAGGTAGCTGGTGTGGGAGGTGAGCGAGCCGGCTAGGGGGACCATGGACTGGGTGTCGTGGCGGCTGGCCATGGAGATGCTGGAGGTGGTTGACACAAGGCTCTTACTGTCGGCCATTACCGGGCGGCTGGTAGGGATGGTGGGAACCAGGCTCACCACCATCAGCTCATTGTTTGTTGTTTGCTGCTTCCTGCAAGGAATTACAAATGGTGTTATTAATGGCACGAGAGATTTTTTCAATTTTTTTATTGATTGCTCATGACAGTAAATACACAGAGAGTGTTTCTGCTAGGCTTAATTCTAACATCTATTTTCTTTAGATTGTCTCTGCTTGGTTTTATTCTAACAATGTTTTTCTTAGAGTGTCTCAGCTAGGTTTAATTCAAATAATGGGTTTCTTAGAGTGTCTCTACGAGGTTTAATTCCAACAATAGTTTTCTTAGAGTATCTATGCTCGGTATAATTCTAACAATGCTATTTTTACAATTATGATCTCAGAGTACCTGCTTAGATTAGATTGCCTGTTGTAGGATTACTTATCTCAGGGTGCATTACCTGGGTGTGTTGGTGTTGATGAGGGGTAGTGAGGCCATGTCCCTCAGCGCGATGTCCGGGGGGCTGAAGGTGGGTGGCTGAGTGGTGTACTTGTGAAGTAACATCTGCATCTGCTGCAGCTTGAGGCGGTGCTCCTCCTTCACATGACCCCTGAAGGACAAACACAACATACTAAAATATCCTCCCTATTCTATCCAATAAATAATACACAAAAAAATAAACAGGAATGAAAGTGACCAAGCTAAAAAGTATTCAAGTTGAACCCCTGAATAAAGGTTCTCTATATAGTTAAGTCCAGGTGCTCCTGACATGAAATAACTTGAAATTAATTAATTTCTGAGAACAATTAATTTCTGAGAGCAAGTTTTCTCTTGTGAGTTGCCAGTCTGAATTTCACTGAAAGCAACTTTCCTCATGTCAGTTTCCAGTCTGAATTTCAAAAGTGAGTGACTAGGTGAGTGATGATTGTTTAATGCCAATTAGACAGCTGAGGCGATATTCATGGTGAAAAAGCTACATCAAAATCAATTTTATAGATGAATACAAGTGTCTGTGTCTGCACATATGGGCACAAGACAAACAAGAGAGTGGACAGAAAAGAGCAGAAAAGGGCCATTTTAAGATGTATATATAAGGGGATATTTTTTTCTTATTAATTTAGGGTATCAACTTACAGTTGTGCCTGAAGTTCTATGATGACTGCCTCTAACTGCTGCCTCTCCCGCCGACTCTCAGCCTCAAAGTGGTGCAGCGTCTCTAACAGCTTGGTGCGCTGACGGTGATCCTCCTCCAGCTGGGCCTCCCGCAGGCGCACCAGCTCCTCCAGGTAACCCTGTGTATCATAGCATATTATTTACATTTAGGGCAATTCCTATGCAATATTTTTCATAACATTTTATCAAGAGGTATAAAAAGCAGAAATGCAGTTATGCTGAGAGGGTGCAAGTGATGTCTGCAAAGCTGATTATGTTGTATATATCTTGCATGTTTGTGAGGAAAATAAAGGCTTGTACATGTAACAGGAACAGTACTATGCAACAGTAGTGGACATGTACAGGGAGATGGAGGTTAGAGTAAGCAGTATAAGGGAATGGGGATTATTGTGAGTAGTACAGGGGACTGGGGGTTATTGTAAGCAGCATCTAGGACCATGGACAATAGTGTAAGTAGTATGGGAAAATGAAGGTTAGTGTAAGTAGTATAGGGGAATGGAGGAAATTGTAAGTAATATAGGGAAATGGAGGTTAGTGTGAGTAGTATAGGGTAATGGGAATTATTGTAAGCTGTATAGGGGAATGGAGATAATCGTAAGTAGTACAGGGAGATGGAAGTTAGTGTGAGTAGTATGGGGGAATGGGAATCATTGTAAGCTGTATAGGGGATGGAGATAATTGTAAGTAGTATAGGGAAATGGAGGTTAGTGTGAGTAGTATAGGGGAATGGGAATTACTGTAAGCTGTATAGGGGATGGAGATAATTGTAAATAGTACAGGGAGATGGAAGTTAGTGTGAGTAGTATGGGGGAATGGGAATCATTGTAAGCTGTATAGGGGATGGAGATAATTGTAAGTAGTATAGGGAAATGGAGGTTAGTGTGAGTAGTATAGGGGAATGGGAATTATTGTAAGCTGTATAGGGGATGGAGATAATTGTAAGTAGTATAGGGAAATGGAGGTTAGTGTGAGTAGTATGGGGGAATGGGAATGATTGTAAGCTGTATAGGGAATGGGGATTATTGTAAGTCTAGGGGAATGGGGATTATTGTTTGTTTGTTTGTATTTCATTTATTTATCCTGGCAGGAATGTTGGCCTGGAAGACCGTTTTATACAGACACCAGCAATTTTCCGATGAGCGGAGTCAATAAAGAGCAAATAAGCTCTTGTATATGTTAGTATTATACCGAGAACATGCCCATTTTTAGAGCATGCTCTCGGCATATTGTAAGTAGTACTGATGATTCTTTATTTATACTAAATATGCGTAAGTGTATTAGAATAATATAGCTTCTATGTGATCATCAACTGAATACCATGAGAAACTACTAGTCAACCTCACCTTCTGCTCGGCAACGACGCGGAACTTGCCATCAACCTTGAGGTAGCGGCCTCGCCAAGTGTCGCTGTTTTCATCGATAAACACGTCACTGTCTAGTGATAATGACATCAGCCGCCCAAGGTCACGGAGGTCACGGTGTTCATCATGCAGGAAATCTCGCCTGGAGACAAGACCAAGATATTGGTATTTGATATCATAATGTAAAGCCTGACTATACTGTAGTATGAGCGGCGGATTGGTGGTGGAGCCTCATCATCCGGCGGATCCTGCTTGGTGGCGCGGCGATCGATACCACTATATAAGCCACAAATTGGCACAATAGATATATCTTAACCTCAATAGGACTTGTCTTATCGTTTTTCTTGTACATTCCCTTGTCTTGCCCTTATTCCCATTACAGTACCTATGTCTCAAAAAAACCAAAAAAAACAGCTTCGGTCATACTATTGGGCTGGGAGTCTGAGACTGTAAAAAAATTGATATCTGTTTGCTATTTCTATCAAATATCTGAGATCCATAAAAGCTTTTTCCAGACAAAGAAGAACATCATAGTTCTTGCTGCATAAAGAGTAGAAGATGGAGCCCTGTTTACTCACAGCTGGTCAAACTTGAGGTATGGGGTGAAGTCGATGACTGGTATGCCTGGCTGATCCAGATTCTCGCCTCGGATATCGAAGCTAAAGTCGATAGCGTTGAGGCCAAGTAGGATCCCCGAGATCATGTTACAGTCCTCTGACAACAGCAGTGCACCCTCACTGTAGTAGGTTCTGTGGGTTAAAGAGCAATATACACTGTCACTATAGTAGGTTCTGTGGGCTAAAGGGCAATATACACTGTCACTGTAGTAGGCACTGTGGGTTAAAGAGCAATATACACTGTCAATGTAGTAGGTTCTGTGGGTTAAAGGGCAATATACACTGTCACTGTAGTAGGTTCTGTGGGTTAAAGAGCAATATACACTGTCACTGTAGTAGGTTCTGTGGGCTAAAGGGCAATATACACTGTCACTGTAGTAGGTTCTGTGGGCTAAAGGGCAATGTACACTGTCACTGTAGTAGGTTCTGTGGGCTAAAGGGCAATGTACACTGTCACTGTAGTAGGTTCTGTGGGCTAAAGGGCAATATATCTGTGGGGGTAAAGTACAATATTCACTGTCACTGTAGTAAGTTATGTGGGGGTAAAGTTCAATGTACACTTTTATTAAAGATAATGTGGTTAAGATTAAGATAATGTGGCTACATGTATATGGCTTTTATGATTATTTTTCTGTGAAAGCTGATCTTGCAGATCATAGGCCGGTCTAGAGGTAGCAATGTAAACAGACTCACCTTGTGACCCGAGTTTGTTGGAGCGCATGTGTGAAATAGTCATGGAACTTCTTTTCCATTAGTGCTGTCCGCAACCATGCCCGACCCTACATGAAATATCATTGACTGTTAAAATCCACTATCATTAGGAATCCCTCTCTCATTAGGATGCTTTAATAAAAATGGAAGTGAATTTAACCTCTTGCCACTTATCTTACTCCAATCCAAGTAAATCCTGCAACACTCCACGAAATTTAGGACCATATCAGTTGTATAATGCCTCTTTTGGCTACCTTGCCTAAAATGAGTGCCAATCTTGTATGAACACCAAGGGTAGAGTGGGTCTGGAAAAACCCAATATCTCTTTTTGTATCAAAATCTAAAACTTACTGCTATATATTGCTACCACACCAGCATTGATATCTGAGATAAGTCTCATCTCAGATAGCAAATTGCTGGTGTGGTATCAGTATAGAGGGGTATGAGATAGCTGCCACCTTACCTTGCCGCGCGGTGTCTTGGGGTTCTCCACCGTCTCTATACTGGGTATACAGTTGTGGGGGATGTCGCGGCAGGTAGCCTGGATGTAGTCCCAGAAGGCACGCGCCTCCTCCGTGCCATACCATGTCTGGTGCGCTGACAACACAGACATAATGCACACAATTGTAACAACTTTTTGGTATTAAAAAAGTTTGTTTTGTTTTTTTAAAGAAAAGGGAAAAAAGAAAAGAAAAAAGTTGCAAATTCTAATTTTTACAATCAGCCATCATTATTTCACTGGGTGCTTAAAAGAAAACACCACCCTATTTTTTATGATGGCTTCAAACGATAGTCTTGGTATCAATTAACATTATTCTGACATATTTAGAGAAGTATTAGCTATTAGAAGGGAGAACAGCAGGCTTGTCTGCTGCAGCCCATGACGTCACCATTGAGGTAAACACACCCCAGTACTGCCTGTATAGCACTGCCAGGCTACACCCACATGTCCCTTCTAGGTTTCTTTTGACATTAGTTGTACATTTCTTTTGACAAGTAGTACCAAATAACCCCACTGAAGTGCCCTACTTAATATCATGACGTTGTAGATTTCATACTTTAAATTAAAACACCACAAAAGTCGTCTGGCTGCAGCCTCCAGGCTTAAACAATGCAGTATTTAGTGTGTTTACCCCAATGGTGACGTCATGGGCTGCAACAGACAAGCCTGCTGTGCTCCCTTCTAATACTAAGTTCATACTTTACTAAATATTTCAGAATATGCATTCATATAGTTGTAGATCTGACATAAACTGACAAACAAGGTCAAATTCAGTGATGTAGTTTTATTTCTGATTTTTCAGAATATGGTCAATTGATACCAAGACCATTAATTGAGGTTATCATAAAAATAGGGTGGGGTTTTCTTTTAAATAGGCCTTATAAGCACCATTTTTGTAAACCTGCTTATTACGATACCTGCGCATGATGGGCTGAAATAATAGAGCATTCTGATTACTCTTGGGCTCAGTTGACTGTTTCTTGCTTTTCAGCAGCTGTCAGCCTATATATACAAATATTTTCTTTAATTGGAGATAATTCACCAAAATAATATTCGGAGAGTTAATATCTTGCCACAGTAAGTAGGCCTAGGCCTAGGCCCTATGGTCAGCATCATGCGATCTGGTCTGAGATATCATTCTCTCCTACTTCTTCTCCTCCTGCTATAGGATTTAACCATGCACACTTATCTCCACAGTGATCTGATCTGAATATTTACCACAATAAGTGACTCACGTTTCAGTCGGTGACTAAAGATGTGTTCCATGATGGCGCAGAAGTTGTAGAGTTCTTCCCCGCCATCATCAATGGGCTCGAAACACGAGCGCTCTATCAAACTCTTTACTGCTAATCTGAAACATAAAAAGGCAATTGTGTAGGCCTACAGTTACAGGATAAAAAAGTAAATAGATCATACAATATACAGATTTTGATACCAGCCTTGGGATGTGTACTGGATATATCACTTTTTGTGGGGGTGACCAGGCTTTTCATCTAGTTCATTTTCTGAAGCTGTAAGTCAACATATAGGCTAAGACTATAAACTAGTCTTCTAATAGTAGCACCACGTACATGTTGGGAGACCACAGACAGCAAATGTCTCTCCAGCATATGAGGATATCTCGGTATCCCGAGCAGCATTCGTAAAGCATCATTGTAACTTCAAGCTAGTCTACAGTTAACTTCCCCAACAAGGAAGTGTTATAATTGCACCATAGCTAAGCTGTATGCAAAGATGTACAGTAGCTCAGTAGGATATAAACAGCTGTAATTTTACCTCAATACTGCACACATTATACCGGTATGGTCTAAAACTTCCATATCGGTGTTCGCATTAGGTCTACCCTGTTGCATCATGTCTGCATCATCCCTAAGTGTATTAGAGACAATGTGACCTAGGTATTTCACCTGCTCACATTCATTGGGTTGCGTAGTATTATTGAGGCTAAAAGAAGGAACCCTTGTTTGTTTGTCCATAGGGAATTGTAATATCATCAGCACACTCTACCTGTACCGGTACTGGTACTATACTTGACTCAAGTGGGTTATAATTGATATCATTATCAATACCATATTGACCACAAATAGTTAACAACAAGCATTGCTACAAGCATGAAAACTAGTCCATGACTAGCTGGAGTTAAACCAGATGTGATTATCAGCATACATTTAATAAATGATTTACAATATTTAGGCCTATTGCATTCATTGCTACAGTTCATTCAATCATTGTATTTGCCAAATTGCAGACTAGACCTCTTTTGACAAAAGGGCTGCATGTAGATACCGGTAGGCAGTGTAGCCTACATTTTTATCCGACTCACTGACACTGGGGCCACCTGTGTAGCCTGTGGACCTACCAGGCCCAGGGTCCAGGCGAGGGCAGTGAGTATGTGTGAGTCGCTCAGACTCAGTCAGAGTTTGACAGTGAGTGAGTGACAGAAAACAGTACGAAATTTCACGAAGTGTCATTGAAAGAAGCAGCATACGTTACCTGCATACGGCAACAAGGTTCTTCCGTTGGACGGCTATTTGTCGCACAGTGTTTCTCTGCTGTTTCCGTGCCGATGACATTATGCTACTTGCACGCAAAAACTATAATTTTAAGCAAATCTATGGCATTGACGAGTGAAAAAGAAAATCTGACAACATGATCATTAGATTGTTTTGAACTCTCCAACCCAGAGCGGTTATGAAGAAAACTACTTTGCTCTGGCATACATGCTTGTAGAACATCTAAAATATTCTTATCAAAAATACTCTTTATTAAGAATACAAATCATGTAAGTCTGTGAACTTTTATACACTAAAACGTGAAAATTACTGGATACTCGATTACCGTCTCGAGATTAATAGGTCAAGGACGTTTAGCAAGGTCAAAGAGAAAACATTTTAATAGTCAATTTGGACAACGGGATATTCCGAAATACACATAAATTGAAATAATTAATTCTAAAAAAAATACTCTTTAATTTTATGTGCAGTAGTGGATGAGGGGGCGTGTATTTCTGGGGTAGATGTTTATGTTTTGTTCAAAGTTTTGCTATTTCTATCAAAATTGACTTATGAAATTGATTATGATCAAGATTCTGCTCTAGCCTAGTCTAGGCTAGCCTACCGGGTACTTCCAAACCCCGCTTTTCAGATTCAGCAGGAGGGTCACTGGTTTCAGTGAAATATTTTTCCCTATATTTTTAACGAATATCATAAAGTGTTGGCTGTAAATCGATATAAATTATTGTGAAAAAGGTATTTCATTATTTCGGATATCCCCGGAATAAAATATATCCCTTTACTCTGATTAATATCTGATCAGGGGCGCGCAGGTGCCCGGATGTGGAAAGTCGGTCAGCTGCGATGAGTCCCAGAGGCTGTTTGGGCAGGCTCAGCCAGACTTTGACACAGCCAATTCTTTGAAAAAGTAAGCGTTGCAAACAGTTGGAGTAATACTCTTCTCATCCCGGTTGGAAGACCCAATTGCAGTTCAAGTGAATACCTTCAAGAAGAGTCCTCAGGGAGCCCCTTTTGAGGTAAGGAACGTTCTTTCTGTTGTTGTTTTTGTCTCACGTTCTTGGGTCAATTCCGCACATACAGATAGACCCAGTCTTGTTGCTTGTTGGTTTGTGGAAGAATACCAGACTGTAAGTTTTGTTTTCGACTTTCCACAGCCTCTGCAATGCATATTTGTATAACCACTTTGTAGGTTGCAATGTCTGATGATAAGGGAATAAGGAAGCTACTAAACAACTGGTATTTTTAATTGGGGAAGGAGGAAGGTAGACGCACAACATCAGATTGGTACTGTGCTAGTTTTGACCTGGTATGTGGACGCACTGTCTGACTGTCACTAACTGATTGGGACGGCACTCAGCAGACCTGAGGCTGAGGGGGTGGGGTGACACTTGAGAGGTTGTGTGAGAGGTGGGGGGGTGGGGGACGTTCTGGTGGGATTCCCCCCCCCCCCCCACCCTCCCCTCCACATCATTACAGCTAAAATTAAGCTATGCCGAAGCTTAAGGGAGTGCTCTTTTATTTTGAAGGGGGGTGGGGGGGTGGTGAGATTTTGCGGGCAAAAATGTATGTGATGATGGACGTTTTTCTTGACCAAAAATTCACATTTTAGTAGTTAAGAATTTATGGTTCTTAGAAGGGAAAATATAAGTTATTTCTATCTGACTGCATTACTGGCAGCATTAGCTTTAATTTGATACCAAATGTCCCAATATTTGTCTGTTTTATCATATTTTTCAGCAAAAATTAGCAAAAATGAGAAACCATTTAATTTTTTTGAGTGGCCTAATACCAGGCCATCAAATGAAATGAAACTCTTCTCCCATACCATCCATACACAGTGTGACACTAATAACACAGCTGCATAGGGAGCGGGAGCAGTGAAGGAATGAGAGTCCGAGACATATAAACTATGTAGGCCTAGTCAGAATATGTATTGTAAACTTAAAAAGATAACTACTGTAGAGTGGCAGGCCAGCCAGTTTACAGTGGTTATTTTTAGTTACCCTCTCATAACCAATGATGCATAGTCTTTCTATTACATACATACATTTGGAAGTGTCTTCTGCATATAGAATTCCAGCTGTATCAGTGTATGTCATTATACGACACAACCACCTGGTTCACCACTGCCCTAGTGTCTGACTCAGCAGTATTAACCTTTGTCATCACCCAGTGTGTGTGTACGCACATATACAACTTATTAGCAGCTATTACTGTTATAACTGTGTCTGTTGGCACAAGTGGTTGGCATGGCTGAATGGGTACAGAGACGGTCAAGATGACAACCCTGGACATGTGGACCCCACCACAGCCACAGTGTCTATCCTACCATTTGGATAGCCTGGGAGCCTAACACACATCTCTATCAAATTAAGGTGTTAATTACACAGTAGTCCCCCAGCTAGTTTAATTACTCCTTTGATCTAGATAAGAATATCATATGTACGAATATGTCTGTAGTTGGATGTGTCTTGGCAAATACACAACACACCAATTTGTGCCACCTAAGTGGCGCAATTGTGCAATCAAAGTGGCGCAAATGGGTATCAAGAGAAAATAAGCTCTTCTCCCAGACCATGCACAGCAGAGGACACTGGATTGTTGGGGGAACAATGTTCGGGCAGGCCCGGAAGGGAGTCCAAGACTGACCCCGTTGCTGGACACACCTCCAAAGGTAAAGGAGTGGCCATAGACGGGGTATTTGGACCTTTGGTGGATTTCTTTTAGCCCCACCCCCCATCTTTGAACTACAGTACATGTAACACTTAGCCATATGGCCTTTAGGCCAAAAAAAAAAGGGTGTGTTTCCGGTAACATGATGAAAAAAGGTAGGTAGGTAGGGTTGGATTTTTTAATTTTTAAAATTTTTTTTTTTTGATGGGGCCTGGGAATTTAGTACCGATCCTTTAAGCATCACTGGCGATTTGACTCCTATACTTTTTTTATAGGGGTGGCCACATATTCTTTTTGCCAAGTGGGCCCCTACAATATAATTTATTGTTTGATCTGGGGAAGCTACTTGAAGAAAAATCAAAAATCAAAAAAAAATCTTGGTTTAGGCCACACCAAAAAAAAAAGTTGGTCAATGGATTTCACTTCTCAAAAAATGGTGCGAGCGAGCGAAATTTTTTTTTTTTTTTTTTAAGAATTATTTTTTGTCAATGGATTTTGTCGGTGGAAAACTGGAGCGAGCAACAATTTTTTTTTTTTTTTTAACCAGCCTCCGACAAAAGTTCTTAGTGGACCCCTAACATAAAAATTTATTGGTTGATCTGGGGGAATTACTGGAAGAAAATTTGAAAAAAAAAAAAAATTCTCAATTTTGAAAAAAATGAGGCGAGCGAAATCCATTGACAAATTTTTTTTCAAAAAAAAAATAAATTTCCATTTCCGAAAATTAGGTGCGCGAAATCCATTGACCAACTTTTTTTTTTGGTGTGGCCTTAGAATAGAATGAGGCAAGTGAGAGTGACATTTTTTGCCCCCCCCCCCTTCCCATGGGAGGGGTCAAAATTTTTTTCAGTCCCCCCCCCCCCCTAGCAGGTTTAAATGGAGCGTGGCCGACCCCTTTGAGCTATAGTAACACGCTGGCTTTTTCGCTAAAACGGGGTGCAATTTTTCAAATTGTTCAATGGATTTCTCTTTTGAAATAAGCGAGCGAAAATTCTGATTATTGTTTAAGAATTTTTTTTGGTAAATGGATTTTGTAGCTGGAAAACGGGAGCGAGTGATACATTTTTTTCTTTTTACCCAGCCTCTGACAAAGGTTCTAAGTGAACCCATAACAAAATAATTAATTGGTTATTCCAAGTTATCAGAATGAGGTGGCCTATTAAAGTACAGTATCAAATCAACAAATTTCCGATCCCGTCTGTGGCTTTTACAATTTGTGTGGTTTATACGCGAGTTAGGCTTTTACGTGAGAGGACTCTGAGAAAGCTGAACCCTAACTTAGTAGAACCCTTTATCCCGCCAATAGGGTTCTGATTCTTGTATAACTTTTGAACTAATAATAATAATGAATTAGCTTTAAAAACTGGTAGATTCCTGTTCACTAATTATGAGGCATACCTAGCCTCTTTGTGCCTTTCAAAAAATAATAGAGAAATAATTTATTTTAAAAAAAATTAAAAGAATTTAAAAAAAAAAGATTTCCCAAAATGTCCAAAAAAAAAATTTAGGGTCGGCCCTGTTTTGCTAGGTAGGGTCGGGTGACCGGAAACACAACTTTTTTTTTTTTTGGCCTTAACTGAAAAATGTGTAGGATGGAGGCTGTTGGAGGCTGACTGCTGTCACGTGTGACTGTGCCACACATGGAATGTGATGAATGCCTGCTGAATATTGATCGGAAACCGAGTATTACCTAAGACATACTCAAGTGGATCAGCTCCCCCCCTCCCCCCACCACCACCACCCCACCCCTCTACCCACCCACGGGTACGCTGCTGGTTCCCAGGTCCACACGTGCTCTGGTCCCCGTGACTGGTCCTTGTAATCCAAGGACACAATGTACATATCACCCAGACAGGAACACCCTAAAATTCATTGAATTTAATTTCTCAATGAAATATATATTTTATTTGTAACCTTTTAAATATGAAGTCAATCATGAAGCTACAAGCAGTATAGATCACGACACATATACTGTAAACGTAGGAATTTGTAATTTGTACTAAATAGACTTGTACATATTTAACAATCAACCTGTTGGAGCACGCTACAAGTAGACATGTGTGGCAGGGTGGTTAAACTCTAAAACACACAGTCCCTCACCCACACAGCAGAGCAGTGCTGCTGCTGCAAGGACACATTGAAGTCATTCCTCTTTATATATTTTTATTAAGGTAATATACAGCATAGTATGTTGAACAGTATACAGCCGATATCCGGATTACGGCAACACGCCGATCCTCAATCCGGTCCTTCTCTAAATGCCTAACTAACTAATATACTATAATTTGTGTGTAATGACGATGCACATTTTTGTTATTTATGAAAATCTGGTACAAAGAACTATATGTCATTTTATATTGATGAATTTGCAACATGTAATGAGAGGTCCTCTCTTTGTACCTGTACCTCCCTAGAGGAGTCATGCAGGGAGATCAACTGAAGAAGATGATGTCCACTTCTCTAGGATAAAATAAAAAATTGATGAACTTGAACTTTTATATCAAGAATATATATAACATAATTTCTTCTCGTATGAGAGGGGAGGGGAGACGATTTAATGTGTTAGAAGCAGTCTGATATAGGTATTAACATGAGATTACATGGTGACAGAAGATATATGTATCTGACAATGACTCTGTAAAATGGCCTTTGTTTTGAGGAAAAGTTGCAATAAGAAGCTGGTTCGCGAAATCCTGACGGTTTACCTGAAGAAGCATAAAAAGGAAAAAGTTGTGTACCGTTAACATGACCAAACTTTTTCTTTTATCAGTTTAACTTAAGAATTTACTCACTTTTCTCATCGTTTCATTAAAAGATTTATTTTAGTACTGGTACAGTGGCTATAAAATGTGGTCGGTTTGGATATGTTTTATACAAGGTAAACTGGAAAGGTGAAAAAGTGAGGCAAGCACCAACAGCATGACAGGGAAGTCACCGGAAATACCTGCAACCACCCACGTGAAATTAGTTCTTATTACAGAAGAATATAAAGAGACGAGTGCACAATGTTTGAAAGGCGCGTTTCACATGCTTCAATAAAGAACACTCGGATCAGAGAGCAGCAGTTAAAAACCCGAGCGTCCTTGTCTTTTATCAACGTTTTGTGGCCAGTTATTGTTTGCTGTATTAAAGAAAGATAATTGTGGGGAAAAAACACCTCCAAAGGAGATAAGGTAATGATAATAGAAAAAAAAGAAGAGGCTCAATCATTGAAATGGGGAAGCCACCGTATAAAAAGTTCCCAATTCTTTTCCAGGTTCTTCGTCAACTTTTCTGGAAGTTGAGTTTTGGTTTCTTTGTAAATTAAATGGAATTATCAGGTTTTGTGGAATTAAATATGAAGTTTTCGCATTGGGTTTAAAGATAGCTAAACCACTGAGAAAATCAATTCAAAATTATTTATTTATTTACTCCACATACTATAACCCGTTCTGAGTGCTCCTGGGGGGGGGGGGGGACTCGTTTAATCCATGCCTAGACTTTTGGAAAATTCTTATGCACATGTAATTACCCAGATCCCCACCCAGCAGCCTGGTTAGGAGGATGGGTGGGGGAAGCTGTTACTACCAAATAATGATGCATGCATGCATATGTGTAATGCCTGCAGCTACTTGCACTGGGCTTCTCCTCCCACCCTCCCAAAACAGTTACTTGTGGGAAGTGAAGGGGTATTTTAAAGCAATCACTGAAATCCTAAAATACAAAACCCTCGTATTACCCGCACCTAGACTTTGAGAAAATCATATAAATTGTAGTAGGCCTTTGCTGGAATTTACGGTATATTACCTTTGTAATCTTATAAATGAACATCAGATGAAATCACATTTCCCCTGTTAGCTGTCACAGATATAGGACATGTACCTTGTTAGCCCCACAGATACCTATATATATATATACATAGACCATCATAATCTGTCTGATCGGCAGGTTTCTCCTGCCTTGGATGATGATCATACCACACAAGGCCTCATGCGATCCGACCCAAGGCAATACGAGTGGAGAAGCCAGGATTTCAGACTGATTAAAGTGGATCTCTGTGTTCAATGTAATATATTGATATAAGAAAACCTATTGCAAGTCTTTAAAAATTTAAACATGGAAATGGGAGATAATCAATCCGGCAGCCTCTGGTTGAATTGACACGGGATCAGCATCATGTTGTCATGCAGTTATGGACCACAAGGGCATTATATGGGACATGTTCCCTGTTACTGTGAACATGTAGAGGACATGTCCTATATCTGTTTAATAGCAAGTTCAAGTTCAAGTTGGGTAACATTCTGTCTGGGTGGATATAGGGATCTCATTGACTTCCAATTTATTTCGATTTCGATCATCACTAATTTGGTCTCGGATTTTTCGATTATATCGATTTATTTTGATAATACCGGTACATAAACAGTAAACAGCCATTTAAATATCTCCTTGAAAAAAAAAGATCATGTGTTAATTAACTTCCTCATATTTGAATATTAAAAAAATAAACACTTGGTTGCATGTCGAACACTATCTGAAGTATTTTTCATCAATATGAATAATAAGCCTAAAAAGGATACATTTTTTATATGGAATAAAAAGCAAGTTCTCGATAGAATATTTACACAATTCTTGCAGTTTTAGAAAGCGGAATTACGAGGCTATACATGGTAAATACTGTATCGATATAACGCTTTTGTCTATGCGATAATCGAAGTATAAGAAATGTCGGTGTATCGATTCTGGGGGTATCGATGACATCACTAGGCAGATACCACACGGGGATGTAGGTGCTAATACAGGACACACAGATCTATATGGATCAACATATACCGTGTGTGTGTGTACCTATTAGAAACTACCGGCACACCTCAGATTCTAATGGGTTAAACATCTACCGGTACCTTAGACAAAATAGATATGCACCTGAGACGTCAAACCATCCTAAAAGGGACAATTAAGTCTATATATAATGATAATAATGAAGCATAATATGTAGTGGGTTGATAACTTGATATGAGCAGTACACCGGGTCTAACCATATAACGGTGTGTGTTGTGTACTCTACGTACCATGCACACAATAGATCATGTAAGAGCTTCAGTTGGATCTTACATAAGGTCTATAATTATAGAGTTAGATAACCTGTATGTACTGGACCTATTCATTGACCCCCGGGCATTGACCCCGTACTGTTGTTAAGGAGCCTGGGTGAGTAGAGCATCTTACGTTACCATGGTAACAGGGAGCCACGTGACTAGTGGTTGATTGAAGGTCACATAGATCATCAGTTAACCTGTGTACTTCTGTCCTACCAATACCAGCGGGAGAAGCAGGGTATCAAAGTTACACATAGGCCCAACTTAAAAACAAAGAGTTAAAAATACTGTGTTCCACCTGCATCCCTACAGGCAGTCCGGAACATGACTAGTCTGGGAAGTGCTTGTTTAACTTAACTGTGCGGGTAGTGTTTGATATCAGGACATATCAGATAGCACGTAGCATGATACCGCTATGTACTAATGACACTAATCTAGGTGCTGCTCAGACATGTGCAACACTGGTATTAGCACATACCCACATACCAGTAGTCAAATAGATATTCTTATCTCTGTCCGTAAGCTGCACCCACACTGAGACATTTTTTTGCTGATTGTTCTATGCCTGAAACTTGACATTGAATTCGCAGTGTGTCTGTGTGTGTGTGTGGGGGGGGGGGGTCCCATTGCCGTAAAAAAATGTAGATCCAGCAGATATTGGTGCAGTATAGTCTGGAGAATATCTGGAAAAAATGATATGCATTTGTTTGTATAGTAATATCACTTTGTGAAGATAAATCAACATAAAAAGAAATGATATGGAGTTGTTGCTGTGAGTGTGAGAGAAGAGACTGTGAGGTGGGAGCAGGTCCCCAGGGCCGTGCACTGACCCATTGACTGCCCACCGCAGGGTTCACCACCAACACGGCTTTGTTTTGGTGCTGCACTCACACTGACCTGTCCCACCCTCAGGCCGACCCTCACACATCCTCACCCGGGGGGGGGGGGGGGCACTCAGGTCTGAAATTGCTACCCACTGCCAAACGACCCACCGGTGGCGGTGTGTCTCAAAATAAGGGGGCGGTGAATCCCCTGCGTCCCTCAAACATAGGGGTACATAGGGGGCACTAATTGGTTCTCAGTAAAGTGTGATATTATGTAAAATAATTAAATTTCTATCCATGTCTGCTTTAGTGCAACAGGAAATAAAGGAGGTACAAATACAGTGGTCCCTGAAATGACATGGGCGGTTGCTTGTATCTAAGGAATCTGGGGGCGGTCATTTATATTTTAGAGGGGAGGTGCTGCGATAGCTGCTGATTTCATACGGGTGGTAGTTTGGCAGTCAACGGGTATAATATAGAGCCAGTGCCCTCCCCAGGCATCCTCACCTCATGATCACCGAGTTATTGGGGCACCTGGGGTCAGGGGGCGTGGTCACTGGGGGGGGGGGGGGAGTCTGGGAGAGGGGCAGTAAAGTACAGGGGTGTGGCGGGGGTAGGGGTGAGGATGGGCCACAGCCACTTTTCGAGGGGTCAAACTCAAAGGTCGTGGGTGCACGGTTCATTTCCCGGTTGTGTGTCGATGTGTGTGTGTGTGGGGGGGGGGGGGTCACCAGGAAGTCACCGAGTGCTTGGTCGTCGCCATAGCAACTGGACACACTGTTGTCATGGAGCAGGAGAGTACATGGATCCTAAAACACTGGGTATCCTACCCTTGTCAGACCCAGTGAGGACAGGCTTCATAGACACATGTCGTCCAAGGGTAATGGGGCCTGTATAGGGAATAACCTCTGTGGGTGGGGAAGGGGGAGGTGGGGGAGGCATTAACCCAAATATCATGAATAAAAAGTACAACCAAACAACTGCCCCACTGGGCACCATAGGGGCGTCATTCCCAAACAGCTGTTTGATGGACCTTTTATGAAGCCATTAAACGTGACAAAAGAGCAAATAACCCCCCGGCAGGTGTGTTGCAGGTTACAGGGTCATATCAGGCCAGGCTTCTTGTTTTACTGGTATTAAATAAAGTACCAAATAATGCATAATGAGGCGATCGTAGTTTGAAATATAACCATACCTATAATGAGGATTTAAAATCGTGTGATTACTGAGCTTACCCAAATTTAGTATATAGAGAATAGCAGAGAACCTGACTTTTGACTGTCTTATGTTCTAACCTAAACGTGTCCCCTCTAGAGAGTCATTAACCCCACACCAAAAATTGTATAGGCTGTCACGTTCCAGATCACCTGATAGATGGTTCAATATTCTAAAACTGTAAGGCCAAAAAAAAAAAGAAGTTGTGTTCAGGTATCCCTAGCGACCCTATTTTTTTGGCCCTACCCAATGTTGTTTTTTTTGTTTTTTTGGAAGGCATTTTTGTGTTTTTTTCTACAAAAAAAACACTTTTTTTTTACTGAAATATTTCCCCCTGAAAATTATACGCAAATGGGAGGAATTTTGTCTCAAAATCCTTTAAAAAATTTGGTTTGAAAAAAATCGACCTACCTACCCTATTTTTTTGGGGCCATGTTACCTGAACCAACTAATTTTATTTTTTTGGCCTAAACAAGAAGTTGACGTCGATATGACTTCACCGTCTTCCGTGCCCGCTCGCGGCTAGTTACCAAGGTTAACCTGTTTACGTGTAGTTCCTAGACAATAATTAAGTCAGTTTGACTCAGAAATAGAGACAGTTTCGGTAGATGTAGGATGTAGGGAGTGGTACTTCCTGGTACACTCTGTACACAGGTGTGTTAAGGTGTGGTAGACACGTGTAGACGGCCGTGTGACGAGCCCCAGCTGGGTGAGCAGTACGACAGGTGGGGCCGAGCTGACCACCAGCCATATAGGTGTGTTATAAGTCTGTGGGACCCTGTCCCAGGGGTGGACAACAGTAGGGGATGGGGCCGTGAGGGGGTCCCAGTGTTAAGTCTATGAGACCCTGTCCCAGGGGTGGACAGCAGCAGGGGATGGGGCTGTGAGAGGGTCCCAGTGTTAAGTCTATGAGACCCTGTCCCAGGGGTGGACAGCAGCAGGGGATGGGGCTGTGAGGGGGTCCCAGTGTTAAGTCTATGAGGCCCCGTCCCAGGGGTGGACAGCAGTAGGGGATGGGGTTGTGAGGGGGTCCCAGTGTTAAGTCTATGAGACCCCATCCCAGGGGTGGACAGCAGTAGGGGATGGGGCCGTGAGGGGGTCCCAGTGTTAAGTCTATGAGGTCCCGTCCCAGGGGTGGACAGCAGAAGGGGATGGGGCCGTGAGGGGGTCCCAGTGTTAAGTCTATGAGACCCCGTCCCAGGGGTGGACAGCAGTAGGCGATGGGGCCGTGAGGGGGGTCCCAGTGTTAAGTCTATGAGACCCCGTCCCAGGGGTGGACAGCAGTAGGGGATGGGGCCGTGAGGGGGTCCTAGTGTTAAGACTATGAGACCCCGTCCCAGGGGTGGACAGCAGTAGGGTATGGGGCTGTGAGGGGGTCCCAGTGTTAAGTCTATGAGGCCCCGTCCCAGGGGTGGACAGCAGTAGGCGATGGGGCCGTGAGGGGGTCCCAGTGTTAAGTCTATGAGGCCCCGTCCCAGGGGTGGACAGCAGAAGGGGATTGGGCTGTGAGGGGGTCCCAGTGTTAAGTCTATGGGACCCTGTCCCAGGGGTGGACAGCAGAAGGGGATGGGGCCGTGAGGGGGTCCCAGTGTTAAGTCTATGAGACCCCGTCCCAGGGGTGGACAGTAGTAGGGGATGGGGCCGTGAGGGGGTCCCAGTGTTAAGTCTATGAGACCATGTCCCAGGGGTGGACAGCAGTAGGGGATGGGGCCGTGGGGGGGTCCCAGTGTTAAGTCTATGAGACCCCGTCCCAGGGGTGGACAGCAGTAGGGGATGGGGCCGTGAGGGGGTCCCAGTGTTAAGTCTATGAGGCCCCGTCCCAGGGGTGGACAACAGTAGGGGTGACGGCTATATGAGGAAGTGGAGGGGGGGCGTGATTTATGGGAAGGAGGTTGGAGGAGGTAATAGACCCACGACCCACGGGCCGTAAAGCACGTGCCGTGGGCAGTGAGGGGCATTGGGAGGGTGGGGCGGGGTGAAGGTTGGCCGAGGCCTGAGGGTGCATCTTTTATCAGCATGGATGGCGCCCGGTCCTCAACTTACAACGACTGGACCTCTCCGCGAAACGACAGCTAAAGGTCCATGAGGGGGGGGGGGGGGGGGGGCACCTCCTAGAAACAGGGCAATGCCAGTTCATGGAATCGTTCAGTGGGCAAAAACTAAAAGGCACGTCAGAGGTATGGTATGTAGACTCTGATTGCTTCTAATATGCACATCCGGTATGTTCAGTTCTTTGGAATTGGAAGTTGGGGGTAAATATTCATTTTAATTGTGCTATAATGTGATAAATGGACATGCCTATGACCCAGTGCCCTCTAGTGAACGTCTGGATCTTCACGACAACAGCTCCCCCCCCCCCCTCCCCTCCCCCCCCCCCCCCCCCCCCCCCCCCCCCCCCCCCCGTGTATTCTGTTATGGGTCAGGTTTATGAGAGGGTCACAGGGGTCGTCAGTTGACATCTGGGCTATGGGTCTGACCTTTGACCCCTGTTGCCCTGACCCCTGACCCACCCCCCTCCACCCTCCCCTTTTCATGTGACTGGAGGGTCAGAGTCAAAGTCTAATTAAACACTAAATTACCAGAATAAACAAACAAAATTTTATTTCAAAAATGTGGGCAAAGTGGATCAAACACGACATGTGTATGCATATATAGTCTTGGAAAATGTCAGTAGGTCTATCAAAGGTTCAAAAGCGAAGGTAGGTTGCAATGGAACAGAAATCATGAGAATGGCATTGCGGAGCTCAAAGACAGGTACTTTGGTGAGATACCAAGTTTGAAATTTGAAATATTCTTATCATTATAGTTATAACAAATGGTTATAAACTCTTTCTAGGCTACTTAAAATATGGAGTTATGAAGGGGACTGGGACGGTGGGTGTAGGAGGGGGGGGGGGGGGGCACGTGGCCGCAGGTCAGCCACAGCTTTAAATAGTGATTGGTGAGACTCGGAGAGGGGTAGACATTGGGGGGGGGGGGGGGGGGGGTGGCTGATTGTGAGATGTGTGGCTGCAGGCTGACCCTGTAAACTCGTGAACCAGGAGCCTGGTTGTTGTTGTTGACGATTGTGGGACTGGTCACTACACACTACAGCAGTAGGCTCTAGCCTCCAAAAGTATATGTGTGTCTGTGTGTGCTCAATCTGCCGGAGAGCCTACAAACCAACCCACTCTACGTACATCAGTCGTGAGGGCCGCTTATGATCATGAGAATAAGTAACTATAAAAACGGTTAAAACCAAGATAACAAACTTCAAGATCTAATATAACTACAAAAACAACAACCCTAAGGATACTGCCCCTACGCCGTATATAACTACTATAGCCGAAAAAGTTCGAAAAATTAATTTTTAAAAATAATTTATTTTTAATGATAGAAGCGGCCTTCTCAAAAAGTACGTAGACCGGGTAGGTTTCTACGAGTTTGCAATCTGCCATCAGCCGGCTTCAAAGTCTTCCACTTATCCTGAAGTTCTTGGCTGTTTTGAATAAACCACCAAATACCTATAATTATCATTCAGAAATGTCCACATACTCCTATTGACTCACGTGACAGCTGGTTGTGTGTTATACCCACTTTTATCTGTGAAGTTTGATTAAATGAATTGATAATGGTCAATTACTGCTTCTTGATTTCTTCCAAAATTGTGTTTTGTTGACTCTAAAATTGTATTTTGCTGACTCTAAAATGTGTTTGTCTGTACTTGCAGGTGAGTGTAACGTCCTGGATGTACCACGTTTGTAGCCCACCGTTGTAAGGTAGCTAGTGCTCATAATGGACCCCTCCTCGCTCCTCGCTCTGTTATAACATGTTTGGATATTCATGAACAAACACAAATGCTTAAAATGTATAGAAAGATGCCTATATATACGCATTTGAAGATGCAATCATTGATTTATATTTTTATAAAATTTGGTGCAAATTAAAATCACACCGAAGGCGTGGGGTACGTGTGTGTTGGTCTGAGTGTGACATACAATGTCATATGAAGATATGGGGGGAAGCGTGACAAGGGGGTGATTGGGTGTTTAAAATTTGCCATATTTTGTGGCGCAAATTATGGATGGCCCCTAAGCTAATCGAAAATTAGTTTTAATGAATGAAGGTGATGTGATATAAAGGTGGTGCTGGGGTGTTAGGGCAGTCGGTGAGTGACCGGCACGTGCACAGAGTTGGGTGAGAAGGGGGGGGGGTTGAGGGGGTCGGGGTGAGGGCAGCCCCCAACACGTACAACTGGTACCGAGGTGACCCAGTAAACTGTGCCGCTGGTCACCGCTAGCCGTAATCACGTGTTTATAAGGCACCAACACTCACCGCCACATGATGATGACCTTATGAACTTGTGAACTGATGTCAACCCCCCCCCCCTCCCATACACACTCACACAACTATAACCTCCTCTCCTTGACCCCCACGGCCATAGCACCGTCTCACAGTTCAAGCCCCCTCCCCACCCTTGTCTCCCCTTGTCTCCCCTTACCGCGACTCACAGCGGATCAAAATATTGTTAGAAAAAGGAAGGGGTCCTGACCCCTCCCCCTGGATCCCCCCTGACTCCTCGTACCTTCCCTACATGTCGCCCCCTCTCCCCCTCGTCCTGTCTGTAACCCTCGTCGTCTCCAAGAGCCCGTAGCCCCCCCCACCCCCACACTCATTCACACCTCGGAGTCCTCCCCTTGTCCCCTGTAGCCGAATCCTGAATGCATCTACATGTATTCCATTCACCCTAGCACCCTTTCCCTTGGCCATACACTCACTTTCCTCCTCGTGTCCTCCACCCTTCTCTCCTTCCTCCTCCATCATCACTCTGCTCCTCATCTCTGTCCTCCTCAACCCTCCTCTTGCCTGTGGGAGTAAGAGGGTTGTGAGGTGGGGGGGGGGGGGGGGGGGGGTTGAAGCACGTGTTAAGTATGGCCCCAGGGAGTACAATAAAAAGGTGCATTATCCGTACAGTCATCAATAGAACAACACACCCATACACTAATCACCAATTAAACATATTAGGTTACTTAAAAACAGATCATACTGCAGATAATTAGGTCATCTGATGGAGTATTTTGGCTCTGGTTACACTACGTGCTGGGTACCATGCAGCCTCACTCGGGACTCCTTTAATACTGAGGCAAAAAAAAAGAGGTTTGTTTCGGTCACTCAACCGGGTCTAGCAAAACAGTGCCGGTTCCACTATTTTTTCCAATTTCTTGAAAATTTTGCTATTTTCCAACCCAAGATGGTTTCTGGTAGCAT